>CAUYQV010039367.1:0-24319 GCA_963574575.1 Galagoides demidoff | reverse complement strand
TATACAATTTGAAATACTTTCATCAAGCTGGTCAACATAAATTTCATGTCATTTGCTTAGTCATTGTATCAAAACATTTATATTCTAGTTCTAGAAAAGTTCACTTGTACCCTTGTTAGACAGATATATAGGTGATCTTTCTGGTCACCCGTATAACATCTTTTAATTACAAAAATATTTAGAAAAAATTACAGCCTTGCTGAGGGGCATGAACTTTATTAGCTAGGTGAAAGTCACAAAGAGCAGCATTAGCCAGGCGTTTGCTGGATGCCACGTGGTTTCTGTCCACTAGAGTTAGGGAGAGGATTGCAGTACTTTATCCTTTTTTGAGACCTCACTCTGTTGCCCTGGGGAGTGCTGTGGCATCATAGCTCACAGCAACCTCAAACTCCTGGACTCAAGTTGATCCTCTTGCCTCAGGATCCTGGGTAGTGACTACAGGCATGTATCATGAAGCCTGGCTACTTTATCTACTTTTAGTAGAGATGGTTCTCACTCTTGCTCAAGCTGGTCTCCAATTCTTGACCTCAAGGGATCCGAGTGCTGGGATTACAGGCATGAGCCACCACACCCGGCCTGTACTTTATCTTCTCAAATCTCTCTCCTGTGTGCAGTTGAGCAGACTGTGTATATTAAACAGGCCATTTCACATGTAGGTGATTTCTTTCCCAACCTAGTTTAAAAGCCTTATAACTTACTCAGAATAAACTGCATATTTCTCTTTCTCTCCCCCAGCTCCACACTGGCAGGCGCCCACACATGCACAGACGGATGGAATGCAGCCTGCAGCCGTGTCCTCAAAATGAACCTCAAGCTGAGAGTTTTACCCATAAGGAAGGTGAGGGGAGCTGAAGGAAAGGAAGAAACCACGCGGGCGTCTGAGGAAACAGGACATGTCCACCAAGAGGAGAAACAGTGAAGACAGTGGGCACGGAAGCTCCTGCTCTGGGCGCCCAGCACATCCTACTGAGCACCTGGCCAGCACACACAGGCTGAAGCCGCCTAACAGCAGGTACAATGAGCTGGGTGGCTCGAGCGGCAGCACTTGGAAATGACCTTCCTGGAACATCCACCATCCCAGCTCTTGTGATATTGTCACAAGAGCTAGTAGCTGAAAATGTGTGGGGGAGAAACTTTGTCACGGGAAATCTGTATCTCAGAATCCTTTACCTTTTCCCAAATACATCTCTGCATTCCTATATTTAGTCAGAAGACATTTAGCATGAATCTACACTTTTGATTTTTTAAGGTATTTTTTAAAGTGGAGAGTGAAAGTTTGTTAGAAGAATTCAAGCAGAAATCAACTAAACACTTGTAGAACGATTATATGTAGATAAAATCTCTGTAATTTTTTCAGTAAATATAGTTCGTGTGTGTCCATAGACAACTAAATGAATTATGGTGCTCGGGTATTTGCCCTGTTTAGTGATGTGATGACTGTCTCTCTTTTATTTTATATATTACGATGACTGTAATTATGCTCCTTCATACAATGCTACCTCTCCACTTCCCCCGTTAAGACACATGTGTGCATAATACACACATATACATCTACCTACACCCACAGTCTTACATTTAATTTTTGGCATTGTTCTCAAATGTATTAAGGATAGACATTCTTCTGTATCACACACATATACTCTAATTATGGTATATAATATTTATTAAAATAAGTAGGAACCACTCTGATTGGGGTTATTTGGCTTATAGAACCAAAAAAATGCAAAAATTAAATCAATATTATTCCTGTGAACAGGTGCATAAAATCAAGCAGAAGATAGAACCCCTCCAAGAGCAGGAGATAAGATATCCAGAGAAAGGCTTTCGTGGGGAGCTCCCTGTTGATGGGGTAAAAGGGATTTAATGAAAGAGCCTTAACTGAAATGTATATTCAAATATACAGGTTCCTCTAATAAATATGCATAAGATTTAAATTCATATTATTTCAATGCTTTTTAAATGGCCTCTTAGAACACAAGTTAATGAAGTTCCTAAGTATGAATTTATTTCCTGTAATCATGAATAATCATCAGTCACATCTCTAAGCATTCCAGCATGCTCTGTGAGGTGCTAATTTCCTCATGTGTGCGTCTTGGTCAATTTTGTTCATCCGCCTTTTATTCTTTCTCTTTCCCTCTCTTCCTTCTAAGTTCACAATTTATGTCTGCTCTCCAGGAGAGAGATTGCTCTCAGGACAGGTCACAGCAAATACGGCAGATTTGCAGCTCATAGAAAAGATTAAATCATGTAACCTCAAACAGTGTTTGAAGCCTGGTATAGTTCAAGGTATTGAAATGACAGAAGTCAAGGGACCAGTGGGGAAGGCGGTGATGTTGAAAGCATCATCTTGATTCCAAAAGCCATTATCGTGGGGTTTAGTCTGGAATCACTAATATTGCTATTTTTGTATTCCAAATACTTGCAACATAATTCTGCTTTTATAGTGTTGCTCCTTTGTTTCATACCACAAGGTCACATTGTCCTTGCAAATAGTCACAATTGGCTATGCTGTCTAAAGATTTTCTCACTTGAAAGTTTACATTAAATGTCACCTGTACTTTTGATGTGGATAAATTCCATTCAAATCTCTGTATACGTTACTTTTTGCACTAATGCCTACGAAGTTTTATGACAAATTACCTTACTTTGTTCATATATCATAACCAGTTCTCTCATCATGGAGTATAAACAAATTAGTTATTTATATTATAAATATTATATTATATAACATCATAATATATTATATTATTAAATTATTTATATTAACACTGGCTTTTACTTAAAAATTACCAATAAAAAGGATGTTTTGAATTATCTGCTATTATGTTTTCTTTGTGTATAGAGTTAGAGGTTTTGATCAAAGAATATCTTGCAACTCTTTGGATCATTTCATCTTCATATTCTCATCTAGTATTAAAATGTGTGAGGAAAAGGGGAAAAAGCCTATTTCACCTCTCAGTCTGTAGTTTTAATAAAATCCTGAAGCTAGAACTCAATGGAACGTCTGCAAGAGATGAAAATTTCTATAAGGCCATAGATCCTTTGTCCGTCTTCTACTGATTTGTAGAGGGCATTATATTATATTATTATATCATTAGGCAGGTTTGAAAGTGAGAGGCTGCTAGTGTCCCTAACTCCTTCCAAAATTCAATGGAAAAACCATCTTTCCTCAGCACATTTTCCGCTAGTCAGGACGCAGCACTTAAATATAGTACTTCACTCCAACATTGGCAGTCTGCACCCTGCGTTACGTGCCAAGGCAGGCAAAGCATAATGAACGCTGCTCAAGTAAGAATTAATTTTGTTTGATTAAGTTGTACTCTCATTTATACACTTTAATCAAATATTTTAAAGAAGAATTAATTTTTCTCAAGTCATCAGCTGTGTCACGAAGCTGGCCCCTGAAATGTTTGGTTTGCTGACTTTCCGATCCCGATCCGCCTGCCTAGACTTTACCTCTCTTGGTCTTTCAACGCAGTCTGGGGGAGATGAGGTACCAATAGCAAATGCTTTCCTGAAGTAAAACTGCATTTTTAATGTATTTGCTAATATGCTCTATTGCTTGATTTACTCTCCTAATCTCTACATACTCCACTTTTCCAAATCAAAATCAGTATAAATAGGGTTTTTATTCTGATATGTTCTCTTATGGCCTCCCCACTAAATAAAGGTTTTAACAAATAAAAATGAAAGAAAACCTATTTTAAAATTCCAACAGCTTTCAAAAATTTCTTTTTCTAAGCATATTTTCTATTCAAGAAAGTAGCGGCAAGCTTACCTTGATCAAATTCTAAAATTAAGTTCTTAACCTATTTAAATGTACCCTACTATAATGGTCTAATGATCAATCCATCACTTGGTACATCTGCTTAAAAATGGGCAGGTGGTCCTTCTCAGAAACACCATTAGATAATGATAATGATTGCAATTAGATGATAATAATCTCGGTCATTTACAACACGCAGAGTCGTCTGTATAAATTATTTTTTGCAAGTATGTTCTAAGTATAGCCTGTAGTTTGCAGAATCAAAAGATACTTCCATTCCTAATTTACAGTTTCTCTAAGTAGATGAGATGAGTTTGGCATAGGTGTTTGAGGAAGTCTCTTGCATGTTTCTATTTGATAAGGCAAATTACATCATTCCTTTCAAGGGGATGGGGAGAGGCCTTGTACTAAACTGAGATTGTCTGCCCACCTTCCGTCCAGCCTCTGCGGGGTGCTGCCTTCCTGGGGGGCTGGAGGGCCTCAGGGACCACCAAGCTCTTTTCGTGGTCATGAAGCTCTGGCAACCACCACAACCCTGTCGTCTACTAAAAACATTTCAGCCTCAGCCTCCTCAGGAATCGGATCTGATCCTCTTGACCAGAGTCACCAGTTTCCTCAACACCTGCCCAGAGACAAGGAGTTACCGTGTTGTGGGGCAGACTGTGACCCATGAGAGGACTGGGGGGGGGCAGCAAGTGAATTTCCCTCCTTCCTCCCTCCAGGAGCCTCCCAGGAACCAGTTGTGTTTTCTTGAGAAGCTGTGAACGGCTCTGCAGTGCATCCCCTGTCTTAGGTTTTCCTTCTGGCTTCCCTGGGATAAGACTCCCTGTGACGTTTTAGCTGATAAGCTCTGTCTAAAACTCTTTTTCCAGGGGGCTCCAGCTAGAACAGAGCTCTTTAAATAGCTGTCTGCTTGTGTCTCCCTCTGCTTATCCCAGAAATTGTGACATTCGCCACTTTGCTAAAAAGGATCAACCCCAATCTCCAGCACGCCCCACCAGCCATAAAATCAATTAACCAACACAGTCCAATAATTGTTTTCTGCCTAATCCCCATGCAGTCCAGAATGAACCTCTGGGAAAGAAATGTCACGCCAGAGGGTCATTTTTAATTTCTTATATACAATGAATTATTGCATGACTATTTTATCCAGGTTACACATGATTTTTAAAACAACACAATATGAAGTTTTAAATAAACTACAATATTTTCATATAAAATCTGAAAATACAGGGCACTCTGATCACATAAATAATTACGCTTTTCTGCCTCATGTGAATCAATTCCATGGTAGGCACTTTAGAAATATTTTTAATTAATCATTAAATACAATTAAAGAAAACACATGTTTTTACATATGACAAAGTACGGTCATATACACAGTTCAGCTGGATCCACCTCTTACATATTAATGTTATTACTCTTCCCATTTGCTTAAGGATAAACTGAGGTTCAGAGAAGCTGAGTTTCCAGAGCAGGAACTCCAATTTAGTTTTTACTCTAGCCCCTTCCTTTGTTCTGTAGACCCTGCCTGGTGGCTTTATCACATTAAAGTGGGGGAAGAGGTAGACAATTCCAGAGGTATTTGAGCATATCAGATTTCCTGAAAAGACTTACGTTATATACCTACCAAAAAAACAAGATTTTCTCATAAACCACACGGCAACAGGTAACATTATTTCAGACTCACACAAATATATGCAAATTTCATTTCTGCCATTTTTTTCCCTCGGGCATGAGACAATTGAACTATTTAAAGAAAATATTTTTTGACCTCTTTGGTAATGTACGTGCAGCATCTAACAGACAGTACGTGCAAATGTAAATGGTCTGTCTCAGAGAGGAGGCTGGGGGCCGCTCGTCTCACAGCTGAACTCTGTCCCTGCACAGATACTGAAACAAATGACGTCTACGAGGGTCCTCAGATAAACCGATTCTGTCTGGGGAGAGATGTGCGTTCTTGGATAAACATTTGTTCACACCTGAAAAATGACCAAAAGTAGGAAACAAATGGGCACATTTCCGAACAGACTAAAAGTGAATGACGAGAATCCTCAACAGATAAATTTACTAAATATTTCTATGTTCTAAAAAGGAATTACGTAGAGAAATCTGTGTATATTCAGATTCACCTACAGCCTTTCCAGAAGGTGGGATATAAAGCATCAGGGAAATGCAGGAGGCCAGGGGATTCTCCGACATTCACTCTGGGCAACACTAAAATTATATATATATATTATAAAACATATATATATTTTTTTTGGGGGGGGGAAATTTAACCCAAAGGCTTAGAAGAAGGATTTGTTTTAGGCTACCACATATGTTCCATAGAGAAAACTCATTGTAAACTGTTCTCTAGAGGGACGTCGCTAATGGGCTGCTGAATAAAGCACAACAGACACCGTTTTATCAGTAAGAGGAGCAAGAAACCACGAGGCAAGGAACTGCAGACACTTAGAGGAAACACTCCAACAGGGGAGGCCTTGACACCGTTGGGAATGTCGCTCCCCTTTGCTAGCAAAGTACACAGTCTAAATGATAGATTCAGAAAATCAGCTTTTAAGTTCTCCGACCATAGATGCATTTTTAATTCAAAGAATGAAAACTAAATACGATGACATTTATTAAATCACAAAGGCCAATTGCTTAGAAAAGATAGATTTTTTTGACCATGTCTCAGATCTTAAAAGTAAAAAGGAGTACATTAAAGAAGCAGTTTTGCCACTGATGTAAAGCTCTTCTACTTTGAATGGTTGCAATCACCAGAAACAATGTAAGCTACAATTCTAAAGAGGTCTAAGGTACAGAAAGGTACCTGGGAATTGTCAGAACCTTTCCCGCAGCTTTGATCTCACAGTGCAAATCACATGTGGAAACAGAATCGTTCCTTTCCTCTAAATGTCCTCAGGGACTAAATATTAGAATGACTTATAAACATAAAGGTGAAAAACTCAAAGTTTTATAGGAAACTGTAAACACTTCTACAGGATCTAGCAAAATATTCGTTAAAGTTGTACAAATAAATGAATAGGGTAACATTCTATGGGGGCTTATCTTCCTGAAATCCTCACCAGAGCCCAGAAAAAAGAAGTCTCCATGTCCAGGCCAATTTAAAAACTATTCACCATCTGCTACCAGCAGGAAAACTTCAAGAGCCACAGAACAAAGACACTATTCCAAGACCATTCTGGAGTATCTGTTATATGATAGAATGAAAAAAACCAAGTGTCCCCACATGCAATGGGATTCATAGTCATTTAAACAAAATACAAATATTTTCCACCTCATAAAAAAAATCAATAGGGTAAAGAATGCAAAGTACTTATATTAAAGCAAAATACTCATACAATTTCTCAAGACCATGTGTATCTCTCAGGTTTATTTTCAGAGGGAAATGCAAGCTACGTTGCATCTACTTGATGATGTTTTCTGTACTTAGATATTACAAGGGGATTTATTTACTAATTAGAGTAATATCAGCCTCTGAAATAATGACACCCCCAGACATTAGTGGCGTAACACAATAGACATTTATTTCACACTTAGATAATAGTGAATAGGAGCGTTTCAATCAAGGAGGTGGGGGAGGGCCCTGTCCCTCATTTATGCAGACACCCAGGCTGATGTAGACAGGGACACAATCACATCTGATTTCCGTGGTCACCCTGATACTGACATCCGGCCAGCACCCAGGGAAAGAGGAGGGTGTGTTTTTTGCTCCTTTAATCGGCACATCACCTCCACACACTTTCTAGAAGCTAAGTTGCAGACATAGGGCTACATGGAACCTCAGGAATTTTCCTCAAGCACCTGAAAATTGGAGAGGATAATGAGATTGTCCTCCAGAGTAAAACAATTAAACAATATTTACCACAGGATGTGTGTCAACCTCATTAAAAATAAAATCTCTAAATAATAAGCCCCATTTTTTTTTCTAACGCAATATTAACTCCTAACAAAATTAGGAAAAATCAGGCATATTAATACCTTAAAGCTGTGCACAATTGTAATTAGGTCTCTTTTAGTTGCAAAGAATGACACGATATTTTATCAGGGTCACTTCAGTCAACACGAGCACATTTTACAATTACCAGGGAGCCCTCTGCATAAGCTCATCTCTGTTTTTCTCTTGGCCCTCTTGGTTTTTTTCTCTTGCTAAATAATTATATCCCTCTACACGGTTGTTCCTTTCATGGTACTTATCCCTCACAATTTTCCCCTCCTCATAACTCCAGCTCCCTCTGGATTTGACCTCCATGAACTTCAATCCAAATCCCCAGGAGACTCGAGGAGCTGTCCAGCAGGTGTCTGCTCATCTTTTAGAGTCAGGCCCCCAAGGTCAAAGATCTGCCAGAATGTTGGCTCTTTGACCTTGGACCAGGTGATTGCACTTGGTGCTGTTAGTTAAGAACCGGTGCGGATCACATACACATTTCATGATTTCTAGGGAAGGAATTTCAAGGGCAGTAGATGGACTGGGATTTGATATATCTTGCACAGCTGTTGAATGTAACATGCATTTATCCAAAGAGGGAGACAGCAAAAGAATCAACATTCAAAGAGAAGACAGATGTCCACTTGGATATCGTCTGTCCACTACTCAGACAGGACAAATTGCTGACCAATTGACTTGGAAATTTCTACTCCTGATGGCAAAGTAATCTGTATAGTAAAAGAAATCTCTGCAAATTCTCTTATTTTCAAAGAACCATTAGCCTGACAACTTCAAGTAGAGGTTTAAAATCTTTTTTCCAAAAACTTTTAGGATTGGATATGTTTAGCATCATGTATTTTTAGATTTTTGTATAGCTACAATAGTCCAAATACCATAAATTATACACCAACCCCAGCTGGACCTCTGTGAGTACTATGTAATCAAACACGGTCATTTTTCTGTAGTAAAACATGAATACATGAATATATTCCATAAATAGTATGAATAAACACCATAAATAGCCACTTGTCAGGTCATAGGGAATCAAGTTTTGCAGGTCAGATCAGAGTCTGCCTCCAAATGAAATATTAATTTTTTCTTCAAATTTCTGAGGGTTTCTTTTGTATTTTTTAACCACACAAAATATGCTTAAATTGCCATCTCCATGTTAATGTGTTCCTTCACCTATTTCTAAGATCTTTAAATCTCTTCTGCTTTGATTTACTATTTAAGAAAATCATGTTTTGATTAATTAGTTCCCCTTTTAAATGACCAGAAGGAAAAATGGCATTATGGTCACTTACAGTATTTTGATAACACTGCAGTTATTTACCAATAAATGACAGTGATTGGCTTCCTCTGTCAATGACTGTTTTGGGTACAGATGACTTACTGAGTCCTTCTTTCATAGTTGGTTAAGCCTGGATAGTAATATGACCCCCTTTCTCGGCCTCCACACATGACCAAAGGGCCCAGCATTTTATGAGCCATTCACAGTCCCGTGGGCTAGAGCCAGGCCTCTGCAGTCATTTGCAAACACAGCTTAGTAGCTACCTCAACTCAGTGAAAGGGCACCAACAATATGGTGTTCAAATGGATTTAAGGACTCACCTTGTGCCTGTTTATATTAACCACTGTTTATTATCTTTCCATAATGGCAGGGTTTCTACATCAAGATGACAACATAATACTATTTGATACTCTGTTACCAACTTTCCTTATGAGATATTTATGAAAACACAAAGAGAGATGCAATATTTGATAAGTAGAGACAGATGTACCAGGTCCTAAGCTCCTTAGAGGTCTCATGTCATTGGGTTATCATGAGTGGCATGGGTACCCTTATGAAAGAGACCCCAGGGATCTCCTTACCTTCTCGGCCTTGAGGACAGAAGGAGAAGACAGCCATGAACCAGGAAGAGGCCCCCACCAGGCCCAGAAACTGTCAAAGACTCAGGCAAACTTCCTAGCTTCCAGAACGTTGAGAGGTAAATGTTTGCAGCTTGAGCCACTCCGTCTTTGGTTTTCAGATTAAGGCAGCCGTCCTCACCCCAGCTGCAGACCAGCCCCGGTTTGTGGGCCACACAGCAGGAGTGGGGCAGCAGGGTGTGCAGGAGGCTTCGTCTGCATTCACAGCCCTTTCCCATCATGCATCACACCACCACCGACCTCCACCTCCTTCCAGGGAAGTGGCAGCAGGAGATTCTCATAGGAAACAAACTCTACTATAAACCCCACGTGTGAGACTCCTTATGAGGCTCTAATTTCCTCCTCTCATCTGTGGAAAAATTGTCTTCCATGAAAGCAGTCCCTGATACCAGAAAGGTTGGGGACCACGTGACTAAGACATGTGATAACCTTTAAAGGAATAGTTTTATCACCATTTCATACAGTTGGCTCAGAGCCCTTGAGCTGATCACCCAGCTGGTAAGGCTGGAGTCAGAATTCCCCTGACATGTGTTTGAGTGCAAAGTTCAAGATGCCGGCCAGTCCCCCAGCATGCTCATGTAAGAAATGCTTAGATCAAGATTTTTTTCCTAAGAAAAAAAATTGTTAAAGTCCCACAAGTGCTTCTGTTTATTTATGGATGCTTCTCCCACTGCTGTGTACCCCTCTGCTGGTCAGGTCCCACAGCCTAGGAGCCTCCCGTACAGGCAGCGCTGTGTCACCCACCTGGTGTTGATTCCCGAGCTAATCTAACATTACAGCACAATTCAGGGTTGAGGAGAATCTAAGAAACTGGAGCTCTGTCAAAGACGATTGTCTTCTTTTTCAAAATGAGATATAATGTCTGTTCAGTTTGACAATGTTTTTGTACAGTCTACAATTCCTAGTAGTATTACTCTCTTCCCAAAAAATGTAAAAGTATTCCCAAATTCAAACACTTCTGTGTCTTAACAAAGTAACTTTTCTACGACCTTAAACTATACAAATTGGCCAGATGACTTTTGCAACAGAAATTTTAAATTGTCTTAAATGTCTTTTTAAAATGTCTTTTTAAAAAAATTGGTATTCACGTAACAATTTCTGAAAGTATTATGCCTCCATATTTTGAGAAATATTTGAAATAATAACACAGACAACGGGATGATGAAGTGCTCGCTATACGGTCTTAATATTTGTCCACTTAAGAGCCATGACAATGTTATTTTTACAGCTATTTCAATACAAAACTGAGGCAACAACAAATAGAATAAACTAGATTTAGGACCAAAATGAAGAGCTCAAGAAAATATATCACAATAAGAGTATCACCAATAAAAATCTATTTGGTAAAGCTACAAAATATCTATTGCTATTTTAACATGCGCAATCATTATACTCCAGGCTGTTCCCAAATTGCTACTTGCAGATATATTGAAGGTCTGGAAATTACTGTACTTTAATGGCAATTCAATATGAAGCGGACAAAATACAACATCATCAATTTTAGAGGTCTCTTATCCTCACCTTAGTTACTCAAGATGAAATGTGTTCTGTCAAAATGCTAAACCGCCTTGGAATGTGAACTTGACCTGTATTTCCCTGTTTGTGATTGCTACCTAGACTAACTTTGATTCTTTCAATGTAGTTTCATGTCAAGCCCTAATGTAGGAGCCTCTTCTTTCAGAGATCATCCCTAAAGACTGGGCACTGGGAGCGAGAGGGATCTTACTCTATTCCCCATTTTTAGTAAATTAAATACTGATTATTACAACTAAGAAGAATTTGTAAAAAGAATCTTTAATTTTAAAACTATACAAGTAATGTATATTCATATAAAGATATTTTATCTTTATGATATACACATCTATTTCATATACTCAAATGATAAAATATACAAAAAAGACTAAAGCCACTGTAAAAACCCACATCGTATCCGAGAACCCTTTCCAGATTCCACTGGGTAACATATTGAAACCTGTTCCCCCTGTATCTTTCTTCTTCTGTAGTGGATACAACAGAAGTCTTCAGTGTAGTTGATGAGTTCTTGGAACTATAGTTTAAATAAAATAACCTAAGACAAAACCATTTTTGCTATAGGCTAATTGATACTAAACCTTGAAATAAATGTAAACACTTTAAGAGACATTACAAAAAAAACAAGCAAGATAATTATTTATCAACTTATTCCAGCTCAGAGTCACAGAGGGCCGCAGCCTAACCAGGAGGAAAGCAGGCGTGGCCAGCCAGGATACCATCCCATCACAGCAGGATGCCATCCCATCACGGCAGGATGACATCACATCACGGCAGGATGCCATCCCATCACGGCAGGATGACATCACATCACGGCAGGATGCCATCCCATCACAGCAGGATGCCATCCCGTCACAGCAGGATGCCATCCCATCACAGCAGGATGCCATCCCATCACAGCAGGATGCCATCCCATCACAGCAGGATACCATCCCATCACAGCAGGATGCCATCCCATCACAGCAGGATGCCATCCCATCATAGCAGGATGCCATCCCATCACAGCAGGATACCATCCCATCACAGCAGGATGCCATCCCGTCACAGCAGGATGCCATCCCGTCACACCAGGATACCATCCCATCACAGCAGGATGCCATCCCATCACCCCAGGATACCATCCCATCACAGCAGGATACCATCCCATCACAGCAGGATACCATCCCATCACAGCAGGATGCCATCCCATCACAGCAGGATGCCATCCCATCACTGCAGGATGCCATCCCATCACTGCAGGATGCCATCCCATCACAGCAGGATGCCATCCCATCACTCATGCACACGCCCATCCTTGCCCTGTCTGGGACAGGGTGGACACACCAAGTCACCTACCAGGTACATCTTTGGGGTGTGGGTGGAAACTGGAGTACCTGGGAAAATGTGCAAACTCCACACAGATGGTGGTTCTGGTGAAAATTGATTTATTTTCCTTATCAATGATATTAAAAAAAACCACCTTGAACAAAACAACATTATTTGAGGACCTAATAGTACGTACACAACATTATTTTCTAAATGTCAGACTGTGCTTGGTATTAACGATACCACATTAAACAAGAGGTCAGTCTGAACTTGCATTGTTTATCCAAAAATACTGCCTCGTGGATCTTTCTACAGCACTCCATAAGGTCCACCTTTTTATAACTGCCCCAAATTATTCTGCATACTAGATTTATATAATTTATTTAACCGGTTTTTTATATTTGTTGTAGTTATTTTCATTTTCCTTTTATTTTATTATTTCAAATAATACAGAAGATATTTGTAGTCAAGCCACCTTGTATATGCGCAGGAATTTCTCCAGAGTAGATACCTAGAGATTTAATTACTAGAGATTACAAATGTATAGAACTGATTCACAAAACTATCTAACTGCCTTGCAAATTTACTAAACAAACCTTTAGATGACCACCAGCAACAAGGAGAGTGCTTGTTAACACTTAGTACTCAAAAACTGTAAAATTTGTTGTTGGTCCAATAATTGAAAATGGTATTTCATTTTTTGACTGTTCATTTCCTCAACTGTAAGTAAGTAAAATTGATCTTTTCATGAATTAATTGTGTCTTTCTTCTCTTCTGGCTTTTGACTGTTGATATGCTAAAATATGGTTTTGTTTGTTTGTTTGTTTATTTTTTGTTTTTTTGGCCGGGGCTAGGTTTGAACCCACCACCTCCAGCATATGGGGCTGGCGCCCTACCCCTTTGAGCCACAGGCATCGCCCTACTAAATTATGTTTTTAATAATATATTGAACTTGTTTATGTGGGATTCTATGTAATGTTTTCTACAAGCTTGCCACTTTGTAACTTTGTGGTGTCTTTTGTCCTTGAAAATATTTTAACATGATCGATTATCAATTTTCATTGCTTTCTTATATACATATGTGTGTGCATACACACACACACACACACACACACACATATATATATATATATATAGATATATATTTTTTTTTTAAGAATGTCTTCCTTGCTCTAAGGTCACAGACATGTTGTCTTCTTTTTCCTATATCTTTATATGAGTTTGGGGTTTGTTTGTATTTTAAGCATAAATCTTAAGTCCATTTTGAATACTCAAAGGAGGTGGGATTCCAAGTTCTATTTGCCAAGTAGGTATAAAATTATCCTAACTTCATTTATTAAATTACTCATCTTTTATTAACTGTTCTGAAAAGATTTTTTTGTTATGTTAAATTCCTCCGTGTTCACTTCCGGGTACAAGTTGTTTTCCGTTAAGCATCTCAACTTATTATTTTCTACATTTTAAATTATGCTTTGATATCTGGTAGGACATCTGTTATCATTCTTTCTTAAAACTATTTTTGCTATTCTCCTGTATTTTCCTTTCCCCATGGATTTTAGAGTTGACTTTCAGGTTCCATGAAAAATGCTACTGAAAGTTCAGAACTACTGTATTGATTTAAAGATGATTTTGAAAATTATAAGTGTAGAACTCTGAGAGTTTACGTCTATGAACATTATATCATGGGTGCCAACAAAATGTATACAGATTTTCAGCGATGTTATTTATGTATTACTTTCGAAGTAGGATTGAAGTACAGTAATAATGTGTAGCATGATGTTTGCAGAACCTCTTGTAATTACAGAAGTCAAACGTGACTTGTATTCTCTTGCAATATTATTATAATTTTAAAACCTTTTTTTCTTTTCTTAAAATGTTTTTACAAGGCCAAGGCAGGTGGATTGCTTGAGCTCAAGAATTCAAGACCAGCCTGATCAAGAGTAAGACTCCTTCTCTATTAAAAAAACAAAAAAATAACTGGGTATCATGGTACATGCATATACTCCCAGCTACTTGGGAGGCTGAGGCAAGAGGACCACTTGAGTTCAGGAGTTTGAGGTTGCTGTGAGCTATGATGCCACAGCACTCTAGCCTGAGCAGCAGACTGAGGCTGTGTATATGTTATTGGCACCTCTGCGTGTTTCCTCATTCATTCTATTCTTTTAGGTCCAGCTTTAGAGATTTATGTTTTCAGCATAAAGTCTGTGCACGTTGTTTTTTACAAGACTTATTCTTACCACTTCATAATTTATATTCTGATTTTGAATGGAAATATATTTTATAGTTTCTACCTAGTTTCTATTTGTAAAAACTATGATTTTTTATACTTTTGTATAGTATCACTTTGCTGATCTATTTTTATAATTCTCATAATTTTTTCAGTTGATCATGTTGAATCTTTCTAGCTAAAAGGTATCATCCCCATAGAAAGATGTGATTCACGTTTTTTTCTTCACTATTTATATTTAATTGTTATTGTTTGTATTACAGGGTCTTGGCTCACAAGTAAAATATCATGGGATAGAGTACATTTTTTGTTGCTGACTTCTAACTTTGAGATGAATTATATACAATGCTCAAATTTGTGGATGACGCCAGTGCCAAATGCTAGGTTTAAATCCCTCATCAATTACTAGCTGTGTGACTTTGAGCAAATTTTAAGCTCCTGTGTCTCAGGAATAATAATACCTACTTTATACGGTTGTTGTGAATATTAAGTTGGTGAATATGTGAGCAGTCCTTAGAACAGTGTCCGGCACACAGTAAGTGCTGTGTAAACATTAGCTATCATTATTCCTATTTTTTACATTACCTACGATGTTTGATGTGAGAGTTAATGCCCTCAAGTCTAGACACAAATCTCTGAGATTTCAACTCTGTATTAGTAAATATTAACAGAAAAAATTGCCTGGCATTAGGTTTCCAGTAGTCCCTGAGTGGAATGCATCGTTTCAAACAAGATGCTGCACAGAACTCAGTGAAGTAATCTTAGAGTAGAACCTAAAAGAGAAAAAATCCGAACATGATCCACAAACTGCCCATGATCAACTTAATTGTTCCTCATATCAAGTCTTCTTTTTTTTTTCTCACAGTTTTGGCCCGGGCTGGGTTCAAACCTGCCACCCCCAGTATATGGGGCCGGCACCCTACTCCTTGAGCCATAGGCATCACCCCCTCATACCAACCCTTCAAGATAAAGTTTCACATTGTTACTTTAGAAATGAAGGTGAGGTTGAGTAACTTGACTAAGGCTACATGCCATGTTGACACAAATTCTGCTTGCAGTTCTGTAGAGTGAGTCAACTCTGGATTTGCCGCTTCTGCTAACCTTGCGGAAAGCCCCAGATGTCTGTGGGTCTTTCTTTTCTCTCTCTGTTTATTGCAAGGAAACAACAGTTTAAAAGACAGAGGTGTTCACCAGATAAAACAGGAGTTTCCTGCAAGCAGAATCTGAGTCCCTCTCAAAAACAGTGCCCTGGATAATGCAAAATGCTTAGTTAAAACGTCACAATTTTCATTTACACATTGGCGGATAAGGAAATCTACATGTTCACGCCACTCACAGTAATTATTCTCGAATACCGAATTACCAAAATACCTGTATAATTTCCATTCTGAAAGATTATTTTCTGTATAATTTTCATCTGGATAACAGTTTTATATTCTTCAACTCTAGGCAGGCAGAAAAGCTGTCAGAAAACAGGCACTAGACACAGAAATTTTTCATTATAACTTGAAATTTGCAGTTATGTAAGATCTGTCTTAAATTTTGAGGGATTCTCTTCCCTTTGTTATGGGAGAAAAACTGCAATTTTACTCCCTCTGTACACAATTTATTAAAGCTCTTTTTGTAAAAAAAAAAAAAGAAAGAAAGAAAGAAAACTAATATTTAATATTGGAATGATATTAAAAGTTCTGGTCAAAGTGCTTTTCAGTTATTTAGTGATAAAGTATCAATTGTGTTTGTTGAATGTTATAAATCATTGAGATTGATACTTTTAGTTATTCCAACTTGATATCAGAAAAAACCAAAGCACAGAGCTGTTAAACATTCCCCATGGTCCCTCAGCAGGTAAATGGCAGATGCAATTCAGAGTTAGAGAGAATGGCTCCATAATCCTTGTGGTGTGTTCCCTCACGTAGTGAAGTTTCTTAATTATGTTACCTTCCAAAATATGCATTTAACATGTAGAGGGAGGCATCTCAAATCATTACTAATGAGCCTGCCTTTGCTCCCATAATTCCAGCTAAAAAATTCAAAGAAAAAACCTTCTATTCTATATTCACCACACACACAAAGCAAGCTTAGAAGAGGTGTGGGCAGTGTGTTAAATTGCACTTTGATGACTTCCATTAAAAAAGATGAAGTTATTTGTGCATTTTAGTTTAGTATTTTCAATGTATTGTCCAGCTATCTTCTTAGTTGCCCTGCATAACACAATTTCTTCCAGGTATGAATTGCTGCTCTAGTCTTCATGGAGGAAATTGAATCCCCTCTTGGAGTGGTGATCGCTCGGCAGCATAAGTTATTTTAATGGACATCTCGTTACCCTGAGCCTTAGCCATCTGTTTCACCCTCTAGTTACAAATGCAGAGAGAACACAGTTCACAATTGTGTCTATAAGGAAAAATATAAGGGACCTACAGGCAGGTTCAGACTGCTGCATCTGTTCAGCATTTTTAAATCCAGGAGGAACGAGAGGGCAGGAATCTTCCCTTTCCTTTCTTGGTCCAATTAGCATAGACAAGCAAGAATTCATAACAGGATGTTCCCAAGATTGGTTCATCTGGAGAAAATTGGAAAACTGCCATAATAATCCAGATTTGTGTTTTACTTCATATTTCTTTTTTTTCCAATAATGGTAAAAAAAAAAAAAATTAGAACATTTTTAGAGGGTAGGCAGAAAATTCACATGGATTGAACCAGATGCACAGCTCAATGACAAGTGTGATTCAGAAGCAGGACACATATCATTTAGACGGCATTAATTTAATCAAGAGAAAAGGTAAAAATGGTTCCGTACCTGTCCATAATTCTCTGTTTGATAAAGCTCACAATGCTATGGGTGGGTGGAAATCTTAAATCTAGGCCATGTGGCAACTGAATAGTTATGCTCCCTGGGTTTTGTGCCTGAAGCTAGATTCACACTCGAACAAGGAAGAGATAGTCACAAAATAGATTGCAGATGCCCTACTGGGCCACTCACGCCCCGTTCTGTAGATTTAATCATTACAGCAGTGTCCTGTATATATGACGGCTTAAATGTCTTTTCTTCTTAATTATGACAGCTACATTCTCTTGGTACGTTAATTAGTCCCTGAAACGTAGGACTGGCTCATACTCCTAACTAGTGCCACTACTGTCAGTGTCAAATCAGTTCAACATACACGAGCCATGTAGCAACAACTTAAACCATTCACGCGGGCAGACGCTAATCACTCGTGCACTGAACTCTGAACTCCGAACTCCTGGGGGCCCCTGGAACAATATTACAGACCACTGTGACTTGTTGGCAACCTCACCCTCCAAGAAATACACGCTGGAAGATTCTCTAGGTGAGGCATAGAGAAGTACAACAATTATACTTTTTTCACTGTTACATTAATATTAAAACCCATAAGATCACCAAAGATTAGGAAAATTAAATAATAACCTGAGCTTATAAACAAAAATTTTAATTTGCCATCATGTCCTGACTGAACAAACGAATAAAGGGATAAGTTTTTTATTTACCTAAAAGTTAAGATTTTTTCCCTCTTTTTCTCATGCATATGAATGCATCTTCCTTCTAAATCCTTACGCATAAGATGGTCACTTTACTTCTGAGCAAATAATGAAGAGGTTATTAGCACATACTCCCCAGCTATTATCTGGGGCACTAATGCTGGGAAGTGAGGATAGAGCAGTACGTTGACCCTATTAAATATAATAACCTAATGGTTTACAAGACATGATATTTTTGAAGCCAACTGAATTCATTGTCTCATTAAACAATGCAGACAGGGCTGGAAACATCCTCCACCACTTTGAACTTGCATTTGCCCCATTATGGGTGCATTGCTGGGGCTTCAAAAGTCATATGCAGGCAGCTCATTTGTGTTATTACAGGGGGGTGTCAACCCTCAGTCTTCACACTATTGTGAGAGCGGAGGAGAAATCAGCCGAGGCCTTTCATTTACTTGTGGGACATTTATGTGCAATATAGTTTTGTCTCTCCTTCCAACTTTATCCAAATTGGCATTTGTAACCTCTTTCCAGAAAACCTAGTGTCCACTTAAGTTGGAAATGTGATCTCCTTATCTACCCCAATTCACCACCCCAATGCCTGGGCCATCCTCCCACACCAAGATCCCTGCCCCAAAATTCCACAAGCAGCCTGGAAAACTGTCTGTTACTGGAGACCGTGGGAGCGATTTTCCTTTCCTCATGCCCCAGAAATGTGCAAACTATCGATTATGATAAAGGAGAAGCAATACATTCAAAATTCTGATGAAAGCTCCCTTTTCTATTAAGTTTGTCCTACTTAATGGATGACTAAATCATGAGTCTTTTCATCTATGATTTTTAAAGTATGGATTAGATCATATTCCTATTTTGTTTAAAATTCTTCATGGCTTCTCACGGCAACCAGAAGGAAACCCGGAGTGTCAGGCCGACTTTTCCGATCTCGTCTTTGTCCACTCTGTGCTTTTCCCTAATCTGCAGTCACGTGAGCCTTTCCTCCCCATCTTCAACGCGTCAGGTGTTTTCTGCCCTGGGCCTTTATAATTATTGCTCCATCTGATTTGTGCACTCGTCTCCAACTCAGAGACACGTGCTAATAGATCCATCTGTGGAGCAGCCCTCTGGTCACTGTCTTAGCCCGTCCTTGTCACTGCACACCAGCACCTAAAATGCTTCTCTTTCCTTGGTCTGCGTTAATTCTCTTTTCCCTGGCTGGAGCATCAGCTGCTTGGGATAGGGACTCTGTTCCACTAATGCCACTGACTAGAACAGTGCTGGATGCACAGAAGTGTTCAGTACTTACCGGTTCACTAATTGTTGGTCACCCCAACCTTACCAGCACCCTCATATTTTCTACCTCTGCCCCATTCCCACCACCACTCTCCCCGGTTATTTTCATGATTGTACTGAAAATCATCTGGTGAGTGGCAATGATGAGATGAAAATGCAGACTGATCTGGGGTGTTGACTAGTAAATACTAAGTAAGTATTTATCATGCTGCATTTTTAAGAGTTATACAGGGGAGACGGAGTGAATATTGCAGTATTTGTCTACCAGCACTGTTCAGTTGAATTTTCAGCAATGATGGAAATGTTCCATAAACCCACCTGTCCACTCCAGGGGTTATGTGGTTACTGAGCACGTGAACAGTTTCTGTTGACACTGAGTTGAAATGACGCTGTTTGGGTAGAGAACTCCACAAACATAAGTAGGGGAGCATCTGAGAGCAAAGGGGCTAATGCACATTTCTTAAAGATTACCAGTAAATAATAATAAAGGCACACAAAGTGCACTACAAAAATAAGACCACCAACCATTTCAAACTTGCCTGCTGAGTTTAGGCTGATGGAGATCATTGGCCCGATCTGGATCTCCTTCCTCCTCTTCAACCTCCATCTCTTTTAATTACCAGAATCCAGATCATAAGGGTTGTTAGTATTTCAGTTGTCAGTATTTCGAAAAACCTTAGTTTTTAGATTACAAAATAGAATCAGATAGTCAATATTATTAGCCAATTTTTACATAGACACTATAAGAGATATATATAATCCTATATTACTGGAGAAAAGAGAAATGAAAATTTTAAAATATATAAGGCAACAGAAAGGAAGAATATTTCTAAATAATTATTAATAGATGAAAATTGTAAAATAATATCCATTCAGTTTTTGCTGCTAATAAAAGCATTTAAGCAAATATGTTCCATTTGTTATCAGTGAAAAATAGGCATTCTTGGGGATTTTTTTCTTACACAATGACTGAGTCCACCTTTAATGGGAGGGCGTATTTCCGCTAAGGTGTCCCTCATAGTCCACATCCAGTAGGTGGCACTATTAGTTTTGACTTATAAACCAAAGAGACTGAAAGCCAGAATGAATGGATGGGTGGATGAGCCGAGCTAACCCATCACACTGCAGTGCACTGCACACTCGCAGCTCTGTGGGGAAATGAATATCTGGGTCTCTAACCCAGTAGATACTCCAAGAGCTGAGGCTGAAGCAATGCCCTGTTGTTGACAACAATATAGGTCACTGGGACATGTGGGAAAAGAAAATAAGTAGGTTGTCTGATCTGACAAGAAATAATTGCAGAGCTCTGTGGCGTTTGGATGCCTCAGGCCATAGGACAAATTTGTAGCTGATCTGAGAGTAAGTTCAAGAGTCAAGGTGATGCCAAAATATAAATTGTTTCATCAGACCTCTCCTGAAGCTGTGAGAAAATAACACTGATTTAAGTTTTTCATCTCTTTTCATTTTCCATTTTTAATGTCATTGAGACTTGACAATAAGCAGCAAAGTGATATAAATCCAGAAAGAGATAAAAGAGCAGTGAAAAGTAAGTGCCACATATTGCCTTTTGAAGACTTTAAAACACATTTATGGATACCATCTCATACGGGGAGATGATATTTAATTTTTCAAAGCCTTAGCAAGTTACTTTAACAACATTTGAAATATGCACAATTTGTTCTTTTTGCTTTCAAAAAAATTCAACCCTCTATCAATTTCTTCTTTCTTAGAATTTCCTTTGTCCCTACTCCATTGTTGGCTGGGTAGGTTGGGTTTATCTTTTGAAAGGAGAGGTGCATATTTATTTCCACCTTTATAAGGGTTATTTTCCCCCCTTAACACACCAGATTTCATATTTGTTTCATTGTGTCTATCTCATTCCTAAAACATTCTTTCTGGAATAAGATAAGGCAAAAATCAATAATTCAACCATTGTGAATAGATGGCCTACCAGGCTTTAATTCCCAACCCATTGATCACACAAATCCCTCTCTCCATGTACTTAGTTTTTTTATTACTGTTCACTAGACCATGACTGTGAGTGTCCCCAGTGCCCCTATGCAACAGATATGTTTTATTCATTTTTATTCCACCTGCAAGGCCCAGGGTAAGACTCACATATGATAGTTATTCATGCAACATATATTTAATGATTGAGCAAATTTTTTTTTAAATTTTTTTATTGAATGATAACTATGTACATTAATACACTTCTGGGGTACAGTGTGGGGTTTTCACATGATGATTGAGCAAATTAATGAATTAATTAAATCAAATTTTACTTTCCTTTGGGTTTATACCATGTTACCACATAGCATCTAAAATTTATTCCTGTAATGTACAAAACTCGTTTCCATACTTCAATAACTAATATTCCTGATATTTCTATTTTTATTAACTCTAAAATGTTTCTGATAACACTAAATCTCTATGCTCTTAACTTTTTTTACAGTCCATTCTTTCAATTACCAAAAAAGAAAGGAAGGGAGAGAGGGAGGGAAGGAAGGAAAGAATTTCTGGCCAGTCCAGAAAATTCATGTCAATTTCACCACACTTCCTTAGACTCTTTGCTGGTATGTTGCCTGGTGGGTGAAATAAAAAGAAAAGATGGAGTGGGGAGGAGCAAGATGGCAGCCGAGTAACAGCTTCCTTGCAACTGGGCACAGTGATACTGGAAGAGAGGACTCCAGGCATCACTGGCTGGTGGGATCTGCCCAGAAACATACCTTTGGGGACACAGGGAGTCAGCAAGAGACTTCTGGACCTCATGAGGAGGACAAAAGTAGTGGAGAACTGGCAAGTGTTTGTGTGTGTTCATTTGGTCTAATCCTATAGGCAACTGTAAATACAGCAGCAGTGAGATTACAAATGGGAAAGGCCTTACCTGTTAGCTGTTTTGTATTTTTTGGACTTGGCACTCAGTTGAACTACCTTGGGAAAACTTGGGTGAGAGTGCAGAGGACTTTAAGCAGTGTCTAGGGCCCTGAACTGAGCCACTGAGCCAGATGGAGCAAATAGTGTTCAGCTGTGGGCTGCATGGAGCCATTGTGGGAGCGCACAGGCAAGGTCCACCCTCAGGGTCACAGAGCAAGGATTGGGTGGGAGACCTTGGGCAAGTAATCTGGTGACTGAGCAGCCTAAAGTGGGGACTGAGACACCTTAGGGCCCTGGCCCTCAGGGGCACAGAATGAGACTGGTTTTGGCACACTGGGCAAGTGGACAACCACTTCAAAAGTGATCCCAGCAACAAGTGCTTTCCTGGGAAAGCTTCTGCTTAGCTAAGGTTAACAGTTTAAAGTGCCTTTTAAGTGGGCTGAGGAAAGATTTAGACTCTCCACCCTGCAAGGTTTGAGAAATCAGCAGAGGCCTCCAGTCTCCATCTCATATAGCCATATCAGCATTGTGATTAACATCTCATACCCCAGAAGATGTCTGTTGCCCAGACAATATTCAGCAATTTACTGCTTTGTTTTTGTTGTTGTTGTTTGTTTGTTTGTTTTAATTTCAACATTTGCCCTCTAGATTTTTCTTTTCTTTTTTCTTTCTTTTCTTTCTTCACTTTTCTAGTTTAAATATAATTTTCTATTGTTGTCTTCTTTAACAATTAGAACTTTATTTTTGCTAGTGTTTCTACCCCTATTATTTGGTTTCTGCCCCCCCCCCCAATTTTATTCCATAAAGTTTTCTATTTGCTTGTTTTGGTTTGACTTATAGCATTTTTGTCTTTTCTCTCTATTTGGTGGAGGTGAGGTACTGTGTACAAAAAGGCTACCAAAGAGCTGCTGACCTCAAGGGAACCACCCAACCAAGCATCCCCAGAGGCTGGGGATTTTTAAGGTTTGGTCAAAGTATGCTACTGTACACCTATATTGAATCTGTCTCCTTCTTTCTGTGCCTCTCTTCTTTTTGTCAATATTCCCTTTTACTCACCCCCCTCTCCTTCCTCTTTTTTCTTTTCTTTTTTTCCCTTCTTGCTCTTCAATATTCTTATCCTTTTGGTCCTGTACCAAAAGGACTCATTGAAACCATTGTCCAGAGGCACGGTAACTTATAGAGCAAGAGAAAGTGAAAGGAAAATTAGGACAAGTAAATAGGTGAAAGAAAACACTCATGAGGAAGAATCAGCAGAAAAATCTTGGCAACATAAAAAACCAGAACAGGGCAACCCCCCCAAGGTACCATGAGGTAGCTACTGCAAGATGATTCCATTTATAAAGAAATGTTATAAATGACAGAAAGGGAATTTGGAATACAGATGATGAAAACAATGGAGGAAATGATGGAAACAATGAAAGAAACTGTTGATAAAGTGGAAAATAACCAAAAGGAAATCCAAAAACAGAATCAAATAAGAGATGAACAATATGAAGAATATAGAAAGGATATAGCAGAGCTGAAGGAATTTAAGCAGTCAATTAGGGAACTGAAAGATGCAATAGAAAGTATCAACAACAGATTAGACCATGAAGAAGAGAGAATCTCAGAGGTAGAGGACAAAGCTCTTGAGATAACTCAGATAGTTAAAAGAGCAGAAAAGAAGAGAGAGAAAGCAGAACATTCACTGACAGAATTGTGGGACTTTATGTAGCATTCAAACATATGAATTATAGGTATCCCATAAGGGGAAGAAGAAAGCCCCAGAGGAATGGAAGCCATATTAGAGAATATTATAAATGAGAATTTCCCAAATATCGCCAAAGATTCTGACACACTCCTTTCAGAGGGATATCAGACACCAGGTCACCTCAACTCTAAACGAGCCTTTCCAAAACACATTGTAATGAACCTGTCCAAAGTCAAGACAAAAGAAAAGATTCTTCAAGTTGCCAGGAGTAAGTGC
>CAUYQV010039366.1:0-24239 GCA_963574575.1 Galagoides demidoff | reverse complement strand
TCCTGGGCTCAAGCGAGTCTCCTGCCTCCGCCTCCCAGGTAGCTGGGACCACAGGCACCCGCCACAACGCCCGGCCATTTTTTGGTTGCAGCCATCATTGTTGTTTGGCGGGCCCGGGCTGGGGATTCGAACCCGCCACCTTAGGTGTATGTGGCTGGCGCCTTAGCTGATTGAGCCACAGGCGCAGAGCCCAGAGACATAGTTTTAATACTCCCAGGAGCCCCATGATATCATGAACACAGCAGAACAGAAAAAAGCATAAGACCAAGTTCTGGTTTTGTCCTTTACCATCTGTGTTTGTTCCTATTTATTTATTTCTCTTATTTTTTAAATTTCAAATTAATGTGAGGGTATAAATGTTTAGGTGACATTGTTTTCAATTCTAAGGTGAAGTTCCACTTGTAGTTGAGCCCTTGACCCAGGGGCTGTGCTGAACACCCTCACCTTGTGCGCGTTTGGTGAGCTCCTGCCAATCATCCTCCCTCCTCCCTCCACTCTTCTCCCTCCACTCCCCTCCCCCTCTAGAGTATACTTGAGTTTTTTCTTCCTCTGTATGGGTATGAAGTTGTCTAATTTTGAGTTGTATATTAGTATTGAGTACATTGGATACTTTTTTTTCCCATTCTTGAGATGCTTTACTAAGATGAATATGTTTCAACTCCATCCAGGTAAACACAAAAGATATAAAGTCTCCATCTTTTCTGATGGCTGAATAGGGCTCCGTGGTGCACACAGACCAGTCTGTTAATCCATTCATGGAAAGATGGGACTTGGGTTGTGTCCATGACTTGGTGATTGTGAGCTGGGCTGCAATAAACATTCTGGTGCAGATGTCCTTGTGGTAAAATGATTTTTGCTCCTCTGGGTGGATGCCTCATAGCATCCTCTTAGCTGTCTGATCTATAAACCAGGAGGCAATAAATGATAAGGGCAATGAAATCATCACCCTGTTTTACCTTTGAGAAGTATTATAAGAATAAAACACAATGATGTGGATGAAAACTTTGAAGTCTGGCTCGGCACCTGGGGCTCAAATGGCTAAGGCGCCAGCCACATACACGTAAGGTGGCAGGTTCAAATCCAGCCCAGGGCAGTCCAACAACAATGACAGCTACAACCAAAAAATAGCCGGGCTTTGTGGCGGGCGCCTGTGGTCCCAGCTACTTGGGAAGCTGAGACAAGAGACTCGCTTGAGCCCAGGAGTTGGAGGTTACTGTGAGCTGTGATGCCATGGCACTCTACCCAGTGAGACAGCTTGAGGTTCTGTCTCAAAAAAAAAAGAAAAGAAAACTTTGAAGTCTGAGTAACAGAAAAGGAATAGGCTCTGACACTTGAGGTAGGGACAATTAAGTTCATGATGCATCCTGCAAAAAGTGCTCCCCACCTCATTGGGGACTTTCACTGTGGTCACCTCTGAGGTCCTCCCCTTGGGAAGCTCTGCACCACTGCCAGGGCCTAGTCCATCAAGGAAAGCACTTTTTCCAGGATGAGTTCACAAAGTTAATTGTCAGACCTCACACACAAAAGGACATATTGGAAAATACAGTCTCAGATTGGCTAGGGCAGCACAGAACAAAACCACCCAGGCAGGGGGTTCAGTTATAAACAACAGCTAGCAAGCATCTCTCTCTCTCTCTCTCTCTCTCTCCCCACTTCCTCTCTACTCCCTGCCCCCCCAATACTCACAGCAGAAGTAACATGATAAAAAATACTTTAGACAACTATATTAATCGGGGTTCTCAGGAAAAGCAATAAAAAGGATGTGTGTGCACCGTATGTGTTTACACAGACATATATTTATGTAAGATACAGACTCTGAGTTTGTATATATACAGGAGGGACAGAGAGAGAAAGAGAGGAGACAGAGGGATTTATTTTAAGGAGTCAGCTTGCCCAGTTTCGGAGGCTGGCAAAAGCCCAGAGTCGGCAGGAGACAGGGAAAGAGTGGGTGTTGTAGTCTTGAGCCCAAAGACTATGTCGTGGTCTGGAAGTAGAATTCCTTCTTCTCTGGAGAAAATTTTCTCTTAGCCCAATGGACCCTGCTGACCCACATCAATTTAGCCCTAACTCTGAATCCCCCAGCGGTTTTCACATTATTTAGAATTTTCGACACAAGAATGTTTGGTCAGTTACACAAACACCATAGATTATACACACTGGTTTACTAGGCTCTCGGGACTAAACCGCCATTAATGAAACAAAATTTCTGTTTTCTTGGGACATAGGAGAAGATGGTCAAACCAGTTTTCTGGGTCCCTGGGGTTAAGGAGTTTTAGCTGATGGGATGAGCCCAGCCATGTCCTGGAGGGTAATCTGTGTCCCTGTAAGTCTCCAGATTATAAATGTTTATCATATTAGTAAAAAATTCTTCCCAGCAACATCTAAATATTTGGGCTAATGGTCACCAAAGGCTACCCAAATTGACACACAGAATTAAGCACGACACCAATAGTTTCTGTGCTGAGTTTGAGAAACTAAATAACTGCATCCTGGCGTCTCTCGAAGCCACCAGCCACATTCATATACTCACAGAAGTGGATGCCTTTTCCTTCCACAAGGAGGAATGTGCCCCTCCTCTTCCTTCCCTGTAAATGGGCTAAGCATGATTCCCACATGGGTACAGTAAGCAGCCTCCTCACAGCCACAGTGGGAGAGACAGTCCAGCTCTGTGGAGACACTCACTTTGCCAATGGAGCTGATGAGACAGATGTTGAGAAGCTGTGTATGACTGGACACCTTTTAAACGCGCTTTGTAAAGAGCCAGAGGCAGCCATTTCACAGAGGCTGAAGAATGTTTAGCTCTTCGTCAAATTCTTATTGGGAGTAAATGATGCAGTGATTTGGAAGCTGCCCTTGACCTTACATCAGGTCTACGGGAGTGCCACACTGACCCCGTTACAGCCACCTGCCCGCAGGTGCTGGACATCCAGGAGACACCCAAGGGTAAGCTGTTTCTGCTCCCACATTGGACAACTGGGAGCATTTGCCCAGATGGTGCCACCCTCCCTGCAGAGACAGACCAGCACAATAGTGCCACCACTCTGTGACAGGCTGTTGCTTTGGGTTTTCTGGTTAAGGCAGCCCTGACAAATTATCAGGTTTAAAGTAACAACAATAGCTTCTCCCCCAGCCCTGGAGCCCAGGGGTCAGAGCTGCAGGTGTCTTCAGGGCCGCTCCCTCCACGGGCCCCCAAGGAGGCTCCTTCCTGCCTCTCCCAGCTCCTGGGGGCTCCCTGAACTTGTGGCCACACCCCTCCAGTCTCTGCCTCCATCTTCCCGTGGCTTCCCCTCCGTCTCTGTGTCTCTTCTTTATATCTGAGAACACTGTGCGTTGCATGGAATCAATAAACTAATCCAAATAACCTACATAATCCATAATCTCATCAAACATCCTCAACATAATGACGTCATCTTTGTCCAAGATCACAGTCACAAGAGTTAGCACGTAGATATATGTTTTAGGGACACTCCCTTCAACTTGTGACACTGAGGGTCAACTCAGGTGCACATTTTGGCCTTGAATGTTAAGATTCCAGCCTCTGCAGAATTTCCCATTATTTCTATAAATGAGGAGCCCTTAGAGGCTTTAGTCGTGGGGAAAATTTCATCACTCCCACCCATATCATGCCACTATTCATCACTGAAACATCTCCCCCCCCCCTTTCTTTAATCGCTCTACTTATTAAAGCACAAGCTCTTCCTTCCCGTGAAGGATCCTTAAGTGGCAGCCATCCTACTTCAGAAAGATCTCTGTCACCTACCCCAGCCTGTGTGCAGGGTCTGCTAAAGAAGAGCTCAGGGATTATTTTTTATCTGCAGTATTCAATGTATGAGTTGATATCTTGCATTCCATGTCCTTGAACTTTTTTCTGTCTTGCTAATGTAATCCCTGTAGCCTCATAAAGTTTCTTGGGGGCAGGACCTATAGATTGTGCCTTGTTATGTCCCCGATTTTTTGTAGCACGTTGTAGAACTGCAGGTTGCTCAAGACATTCTTGTGCATTGGACAGTTTTGAAATGGGACGGTCGATGTGAGAGAGAGATGGACCCCACTTCAGATATAATTAATTAATAGAAATTTATTGATAATTTTGATACACCTGCAGGGGGCTCTTGTGGTGGACCAACAAGAAGCCTTGAATAGCGGGGGAGAAGCCTTTTTATACCATTATTCTGCATAGTCACGGTGACTAGCAAGCTAGCCCAATACAGAAGCTAATCATAGCAGTTAGCACAGCTCGATATAGCTCAGGGGTCACAAGGTAAGGGTACATATTGATTCATACATCACAAGATATATCACAAGTACATTACTTCATGATCGTAAGGTGGGGTATGTCATAGGGGTTCACACAATTCAGGGTGGAGGTACATGTTTACTTAGGGTACATTAGCTCATAATTCAGGGGTACAAAACAAGTGTTGGGTAAATTTCCGAGAACAACTTGGGACCTCTTTATCCGGGGCTTTATTTGGAATCCAACCCTCCCTTCCTCAACCCGTCCCTGCATCCTTCCTCAGTTTCAGGCTGTTTCTCTACCCTTGAGAGGGCTGGAACTAAAAGCTTAGGAGAGGTTTCCTTTTCAAGGGTAGGAGGCTTGTTCCCCACTGGTCTTAGGGAGGGGGTCAAGGGCTGGGGGCTTGGTTATTACAGTTTCATGACGGAATGATCCAGATCCCCTCGCTGGTGATAACAGAAGGGCACCAAATCTTTGCTGGTCTTAGAGGGGCATTAAGAATAAGAAAAACAATTGTCAGGATCTCTGGGTTCTCTTCTGGTGCAAATATTGCTCCAAATGGCCTCTTTTGTATGACTGGGCGGCTTGCTTTGTGGGACAGGGCATTGCAGAATTCAAGGGCACAGGCCAGAGAGGGCTGAGTCTGCACCGTCAGTGGGAATTCTTTTTGCATCTTTTAATTGGAGCCTTTATGCTTAGGTCTCCCTACCTCTCATACAACACCGGAGAGACAGCACATCAGATGGCATCGAGATTTCCATGTGCGAGAGGGGAGAGATGAGTCCCTTGAATTTATGGTCTCCTAAGAGTGACAGGGTAGTTGTCACCACCCAGGACTCCCACCTGCCTGTGTGCAGAGGTAAGAATAGCTCTCCAAGCTATTTATAGCACCACAAATGGGTCATCTTGTCTCTTTGCATCCTGCTTTGGTACCTGTGTCGCCAACCCTTTGCAAGATCCCCCATTCGACTCTGCTCAGCCTCTGTCCTTGGGGTCTGAATTCAAACACCCCTGCCCTGCAGACCCATCCCTTCTGTCCCAGAGCCTGGACAAAGCTGCCCCGGCTTGGACAAATTCTCCCCAGAGCACTTTCCTTATGCTTCCGTCTCCCCTAGTTTAATGCTGAACTGCCCCACTCCTTAAATACAACAGTAGTCCAGCTGGAATGACTTTTCTTTTTTCACATTTTTTAAAATTAAATCATAGCTGTGTACATTAATGCAATCATGGGGTACAATGTGCTGGTTTTACATACAATTTGAAATATTTTCACCAAACTGGTTAACATAGCCTTCATGGCATTTTCTTAGTTATTGTGTTAAGACATTTATATTCTACATTTAGAGAGATTCACATGTACCCTTGCAATATGCACCATAGGTGTGGTCCCATCAATCACCCTCCCTCTGTCCATCCTCCTTCCTCCCCTCCCCCTCCTCCCCCAAAATGTGTTTTTTCACATTTTGACCTGTCTTTCTCTTGGCCGCTCTCACATTTGTGCGGGGGGTTCATCTCCTAAGAATAAGGAATTTCTCCTGCTGTAATGTTTTCATACTTCATGAAAAATAACAATTATGCAGTGACGTCACCTGTGATGGCATCTGGATAGAGATAGCCCCAGTTTTTCTGAAAATGCCTGTGTTCTTCTTTCCTTTTCTTATTGCATTTGCTGGTTTCTTTTAAACAACATTAGCTTCTTTGAAGATGCCGTACATCTGTACGGGAGACTCTACACGCCAGTAACAAGTACCCTGACTTTATTTACAGCTGCTATGCAACCCTAAAGTCTATATTCCCTTAGCAACTTGCCCTGCCATTCAACAGAGGGCAGCTTTATATTTTAGATATCTTATCCACCTGTTTTATTTTTCACCATTTCTATTTTTCATGATGACTGACGAACCTTTTATGCTAATGGTAGCTTTGAGAGCAGGGAAAGATTTCATAGTTTTGTAACAGAATGTAAAGACTAACATACTTTATTTTTAGGTTCCCCCCCCCCTTTTGCATGTATCTGCAAGGTCTCCTTTTCCGAAGAAAAACTTGTTTAAAGCAGAAATGATGCCTGAGCAGAAACATTAAAAAAAAAAAAAGATTGGCAATGTACCAAATACCCAGAGATTGGGTCTCCTGGCTAGAAGATAAAAGTGGGTCGTCGAGTTTCTGTCCTTCTGAGACCCCGTGATTCTGTCATCTCAAAATATCCTCACCAGTAACAAAAGGGGCATTCTCTGGGGGCCTCTTTTAGCTTTGCTTAAATAACTTCTTTACGCAGTGAATGTGGGAGACGTTGTATGGTGGAGATAACTATTCAATGGAGTGTTCAGTGTTTGTTAAAAATTAAACAACTGCTCACCCCTCCTTCCCACAGTGACCTTTCCGTATCTAATCTTTTTGTTGGCAGTAGTTGAAAAGAGCAGGCTGTCTTCAGATCCTTGCTGCAGACCAGCCACCTCGGGGACAGGACTGGACCTCGCTGGATCAGAGGCTGCCCAGGAAGGAAGGAGTGTTCTCACTTCTCAACGTTCTGGGTGGACAGCCGGTCAGGGTCAAACTGTGCGAAGATACCCACCCCCAGGGGTCTTTCTTTAGGCTTTCACATAATATGTAGTTCAGGAAAATTAATGGGTCACTTTACACTGAAGATCTGACCTCCCGCAGAAATGGATTTGCCAACGGGGTCTTGGGGAGAGGCCCTTATCGACCCAGCAGGTGTTCATGGATTTTATAGCTGTCTTGTTCTTTAAAATAAAAACCTGCAACTAAGTAACTTTATCTCCCATGCTAATGAGACAGCTGCATAAAACAGGAAAGGAAAATGCTTCCCAGGATTTGAACCTTTATTGTTCTTTCCCTTCAGGGTTTTGGAGTTAAGTTGATTTATGAAGGATAGAGGTGGATGCCTGGTGGGTCCTCAGCTGCCCCGGGGTCGAGTTTTGGAACACCTGCAGAGTGCACTCACCTGGAATGTGTCAAGAGGGAACACCTGCCCTGCAACTCGGGCACCTCTATAGCTCCCTCCTGGGTTTTATAAAAGTCATGACCCTCTTTCCCTTTCTACGAAGTCTGCAGAACATGTGGTGTGGAATGGGCCCACACACAGTTGTCAGTCTCTATATAGAGGATGAGATGCATCTCTGCAGACAGGATGGCAGTGTTTTCCAGGGGTGGTGGAGAATTTCCAAACGTCCCTGGTGTTATGAGCTTGGAGGTTTGGACTTCACTGGCTAGAGGTCACGGTCTGCAATAGCATGCTTGCCCTGGGGCGCCCTTTCCTCAGTAAGTGGCTGCCCGTTGTCCCTGGAGACCTCTGCGTAACAATGACACACTCTGACTGCTCAGGGAAAGGTTCTCCACTCTCCCCTGCCAGATTTGTTGTAAGCTGGAGTGTGCTCACCTGCGCTGAATTTGCAAGATGCCTGATGGAGTTTATGACACTTTGCATCCTTCTGGTGTAGTGAATTGAATGCCAGGCCTGCAGGGGGCTGGGAGATTTCCAGCCTAACTGGACACCTGTGAATGCTGCAGGTCTCACTGAAGTCCCTTGTGGGTGCTGGTATTGTACTGGTGAGAGAGGATACCGGAGAGGATACCGGAGAACAGGTCTTCTCGGGGAGACCATGAGGATGCACCTGCAGGGCCCTCTCCATGGTGACTCAGCTCTTGGGAATTTATAGGCTTAACCTCCTGGAACTTGAGTTCTGTGAAATCCTGTAGTTCTGTAGGGGCTGGAGTGGCACTTCCCACTTGATTCAAACTGGCCAATGGGAAGGGTGCCTGTGGGGTGGAACTTTTTGACTGTCAATATAAAGGGAAAGACCAAGCCAGTCTGGGAGGGCAGCCATTTGGAAATCTTCTATGCCGTAAGCTCCAGGTGGATGAATAAAGCCCTTCCTCTTATAAACGTGGTGTTTGGGTGCTCTTTCTCTCCGTTGGGCCTCATCTTCCTGCAACACTGGGAATCCTAGTTGGGGCTTTGAGAAAGTCAAGCAACAGTCTGATACCCTTTGGCAACCCAGACGTTTTCACTCAGCTTCTGGACAAAAAAAGCAAGGGTTCTGGTGTCACGCCGTTCCTCTTCCAAGGGAAAATCTGATAAGCCCACAACTCAATTTCGCTAAAAGAAAAAAGAGGTGGCAGCTTCCCAGATATAAACTGAAACCCGTCTCACTCCATTCGTCTGCCGGCTCGGAGTAGCCAATGGTCCATCTCTCCTTGGCCCAGAGCAGACAGCACATAACAGTTGCTGACCACTGGCCTCCTGACAAGTGGTGACGGCAGGGTTTATGGAGCACTAGGTGTAAACACTGTGTGGGCATTTGGGGGAGCTCCACAGCTCTGAATTCAAAGGTCACATTAGGCACCGCAATTTTCTGTCCTGCCTGCACTTGAACCGTCCTGAATAGCTTCATTCTGCTGTGCTGGGGCTTGGGGTGGGAGGAGAGTGGGACTTTGGAGGATTCCTTATTAAGCAGGAGGACCCTCAGGGGTTTAGGTCCCTTACCTTGTTTTCTAGGCAAAGGAATAAAAGCCTCCCTCCCTCCCGCCTCCCCTCCCTGGTTCTTTGAAGGCCCTGCCAGTTTCAGAGTGCCCTGGTTTTAATCACTGCACTTCAATGAACTCATTCACAAAAGCTTTCCCACAGCCGAGATGGCGCGATTGGGGCGGGCCTGCTTGCTTGGGTTTATGTGTCTCGGTGCCAGAGAGAGAGACAACAGGCGCAGGGCTTTGCATGCCTGTTGACAGCATTCCAGGGGCGATGCGTCATACGGTTTAGGGAGCGGTTAAGGGTCTCATGGTGACAGCATTCCTGCCGAAACACAGAGGCCCAGAACGCCATTGTGATAAGAATCCTCCCTGAAAATCTCACAGGATGGGCAAAGTGGTGTTCTCAGAAGGCTAACACTGGATTTCAGAAGCGTGTTTGTCGGGGAAATGGGTACCAACTTGGGTACACCCTGTATCTCATGCAGTCTTACTTCCCAAAACATTGATCTCATGGCTTTTTTTTCTTTTATAATGGAGGCCACCCAGCATAACAGCTAAACACAGGGGCATTTCCCAAACTATCCTTGTGTTCACAAAGTAGTGGGTGGGGAAGAGGGTTGGCATTTCAAACTTAGAGTGACCATTATTAGGAAAATAGCGTCTTCATTCTTTCTTTAATTCTCTTCTCATGCAAGAGATCTTGCTATGAGAAGCTGCTCACGGGAGGCAGTTGGTCCTAACAGTGAGTTTTGGCAAAATCTGGACATTTCTGATTTGTTTTTACCAGGGGTTATCACTGGCATCTAGTGGGTGGAACACCTTATGTTGCAAAGGACGGCTTCCTGCAGGAAAGAAGTATCTGTTCACAAATGTCACAGTGGATGGTTAAGACTCTTGGTAGAAGCAGGAAGGTAGCAATTTCCATCTACAGAAAATATTGTAATAAGTGCCACACTTATTGTAATAAGTGTGATGTCTATCATCGCTCCATTGTGATGTAAAACTCACAACAAAAGATGCATTATTTAAATCTCTCTTGTATTTCTTTTTCTCTCTTTGTGTACACACACACACACACAAGGTACTAAAGACTGTATACAAACTTTAAGAAAGGAAGAAACTATATTAAAATGGTAATACTCAAGTTACCTTTGACTTGTGCAATTATAAGAGATACAAGATACAATATACAAGATGACAAAGGTTATTGGTATATATTGACTATTATAATTTATATAAATATAGAGTGGCCATAAAGTTCATGTGCAATTTTAAAGTAGTGTGTAATTTAAGTTGTCATGGGCTTTATGACCACACACACACAGACACACAGACACACATATATTTTAAACTATACTATCTTAACCAGTATGTTGCTTGGCTGAATGTAGAAGAGACAATTGGATAAGTAGTCATTGACATGCTCAACAGAGCCCATGGCATGCAGATTCTGTACAAGTTGCAATATTGAAGGCTGACGATGATATTGTTATCTGTGGTGTGTCTCATTTACCCTCCTAATCTCTGGTCATAGAGTAGGGGTATCATTGCTCTTCCTCCATTCCTGAAGGATGGTTATGTTTTGAGATATTTCATCTACCAGTTGAATCACTTAAAGTAATACCAGTGGCTTCATTAGGTCACCCTCTAATAATGATATGATAATGGTAGATCAATTAATATAAATAGCATTGGAAAATTACAAATAGCTACAGAAGTGATGGATAGGGTTATTTTTTGCTTAGTTCAGACAATATTTTTCTGTGGGTATTACTGAAGAAGACGGTTTTGTTCAGTGCTGAATATAGAACCCAGGTTCCTTCCACATTGCGGCTCTTCCACTTCCAACATGAGATCACAAAGCACATCCAGCCAGCAAGGAGCAGAAAAGAGGTTTGGATACCATACGGAGCACACAGCACATAGTAGTCCAACCCAATCGCACCAGTGGAGACTCAGTTTCACAAAGACTTGTGACAGCTGCAGAGGCTGGAGGTATATGTAATTTTGTATGCACAAGATGAAAAAACATGGGGTTTACTGAGTTAGCTGTATGATCTGCTAAGTTCTTCATTTTTTCTTCACCATGTGACTTCTGTGAGTCTCTTAAACTTCCTAAGTCTGAGAATGTAAGAATAAGTTTCAGGTCACTCTGTATCCTATAATTCATTTTGCTCTCATTTTTACACTCATCTTAGGACCATGGAGGTTTCCTTTGGCTGCTTTCCTCATTTGTTATCATCTGACTCCCTACATTAACTGTATCAGCCAGGGTTCTCCAGAGAAATAGAATTAATAAGGTATAACCATCCCTTCCTCTCAATTCCTGTACCTATGTCTAACCTTCCTCTCTACCTATACATTTAAATAGCAATATAAATACATACATATATAAGGTCTGACAATTAAGTTCCAGAACTCATCCTAGAAAAAGTGCTACCTACCTCATTGCTGAGTATCACTATGGTTACCTTCATGGTACTTCCCTTGGGAAACTATGCCCTGACATTAGTGCCTAATCCACACTTCAAAGTAATTTTGGACCTTTTTTTATTTTTGAGACGGAGTCTCACTCTGTGGCCCTGGGTAGAGTGCAGTGGGGTCATAGTTTATGTAACCTCAAACTGTTGGGATTAAGGCATCCTTTGCCTCAGCCTCCTGACTAGCTGAGAGTACAGGCACCCACCACACCACCATGCCTGGCTAGTTTTTCTATTTTAAGTAGAGACGGGGGTCTTGCTCTTGCCAGGCTGATCTCAAACTCTTGAGCTTAAGCAATCCACCCACCTCAGTCTCTCAGAGTGTTAGGATTACAGGCATGAGCCACCATGCCTGACCAATTGTGGAACTCTTTTTCCAGAATGGCCATCAGAGCTCTCATTGTGTTACCCTTGATGCTCTCAATGTCATCAAAATATCTTCCTTTCAATATTTCCTTTTGTCTTCAGGTAAAGAAAAAAGTCATTGGGGCCCAGAGCAGATGAGTAGTGAGGGTGCTCCAATGCAGTTATTTTTTTACTGTCTAAAAACTCCCCCATAGACAGTGTAGTGTGAGCTGGTGCATTGCTATGATGCAAGAGCCACACCTTTCTCATGCCAAGATTTTCAGTTAAGATTTTACTACCTGTTTGTTTGTCTATCAATGTGTACTTGCTCTCCTATGATTCTCATTCAACTGATGATTTTGACACACACTCCAATGAATTTATTTCTGCAATGTTTTTATCACTTCTGCTCATTACTGGCTTTGCCAACCTCTCTTCTTACAGTTTCTCTGCCCTCAGAAAAACATTTGATCCACTTAAACACTGCTGTTTTATTCATAGTTCTATCCCCATAAACTTAGACTAACATTTTTCTTGGACTTAGACTATCCATTTTCCAAGTGGATTTCACTTCCACTCTTGTCAAGTTTAATAAGAAATTTAATGTTTATTCATTGCTCTAATTCAGGCTCTGACATTTCTCATGGTGGCATATGAAAACACACAACATTAAAAAAGTGCTACTAAATGCAACACCACCACACATCAACAGAAAGACAGCTGTGAGACACTGATATACCAAGGTTCTGAAACCTTACTGAGTTGTTTGTACAGTGCTGCAAATGTAAATGCATGCTGGCAAGTTTGTACAGTTAATTGTCAGACCTCATATATTTGTCTATTAAATCAACTGAACATACAAGAAAGATAATCAATGATCAACAAAATTGTATTGACTAGAAAATTAATAGGCATATGTAATAAAGTAGATAAATTTTGCACAAATGTCGCTATTTTTCTTTCTCAAAAGTTCACAAAATGATCATATATTGCCAGTAATTGGATTTGTCTATAACAACTAAATTTATTATTATTACTTAATATTTGATTAATATTAAGACCAAAAATTCAGAAAAAAATAATACATGTCATTTCTAGTAGTAAATAACCATTAAGACCTAGCAAGCCTCCTCCAATCCTGGATATACGAGAGCTCCAATTAAAAGGTTAAAATCCAGTTTTCCAACAACCACAAAAAAAATGGATCAAAATTCAAAAAGGCAAGACCTGATAAATAATACAGAATGTTGGGCTGCAAAAGTAAAATAGCAAAATAAAATAAATGGAAATAATTATGGTTTGGGGGCTACATTTTTCTTGTATCTTCATTTTTTGAGGAGAAAATGAAATGACATTATCATCATATAGTATCAGTGAATTAATTAAAGATTCAGAATCCGAATAACCGAACAACAGTTTAGAAAGATTGATTACTATTACTATCTATTTATAATTACTGTGGAACACTTTTTTTAAAATCTAAAGGAGCTAAGCTTCTTGTAATTCCCTCGAGTAATCTAAAGACAGATTAATTTTTCAATTATAAATATAAACATCTGTGCCAGAAGGGGGTAAAAAAAATGACAGAAGTTTATGCTTTTTTTTCTTTGCTTAGGGTTATTAGTGTATTTCTATTTTGATAATGCTAACACTTTTTTTTAAACGCATGCAATTAAATTAAATCTTAAATGTTCTGAGATTATCTGTCAACCAAAATAAGATATGATGTCTTAAAACTACACATACAAAGAGCTTCAGTACTTTGTCAAATTGAGTACGGAAAGGAACATGTTTGTGCCCTACCCTCAGCTAAACTGTAAAAGAGGCTAAATAGTGTTAAATGGAGATGGACATTTTTAATCTGTGTTACCTTCTTGTCCACGGCTGAAATAGCCAACACCCTCCCAAACCAGCGCTAACACGAAAGGATAATCAGTAGGAGCAGTGGAATGAATGGGCAGGAGTGAACTGATTTAAAAGGTGGCATCCCTACAATACCAATGCAAAAACCAGTGGGCTGAAATTCGGGGGCCTTGCACGTCACCTTGGAACTCAGCTCCCTAAATGCTGCAAGGGCATTAATTTAAAGCAGGTAAACGTGGGTGGGGTGGATGTAAGAACACCTCTCTAACTCTTTCTCTGGGAGTTGTGAAAACATTCCTTTCTCTCTAAAGGAGTTTGGAAACAGATATGGTGAGTGATGGACCCAAAGGGAAGATACATCAAAGGGTCTTCACCAACCCCCTGTCTATTCTGCATGTTCTGTGAAAACTGAGCTTAGCCAGAACCCCAATATGTCTAGGAGTGTAGTCTCCAGACGTGTGAAATGGAAACCCAGAGACTCTCATGAATCTAAAATCCTAATTAAAATGTTCAGCTCTGTTATAAGTACACATTTAATGTGACCTCCTGGTAACACCTGCTGTGATTCTACTTGAATCTTGGAATGCCCTCTGCCCTTTCCTTTGGGGGCACCCCTTTTTGTCTGGATTTCTCCCTATTTCTTGGGCAGGTCTTGCTTAGTTTCTTCTTTTTAATCCTTCACTGTATCCTAAAATGTTTCTGTTTTCATAATTTTTTTGCATCCTCTGCTTACCTTCTGAAAGCAAATGCAAGTCCCAGTGCCTCAGAAGATTCTCAATTTCTATCTGAAATCCTGCTCAGAATTTCAAACTCACACATTCCATGATTTGGTGATCTTCATGGAGCATTTTGAGGTATCATTGTCACCTAAGACTTTTGTTGTCTAAAAAGCTAATTTGCCTACATCTCCTATGCTATTCTGCTTCATCTGTTTCTTAAGAGTGGAAGGGGATCTCAATTTTTCCCTTCATATGCTCTTAAATCTTTACATATTTCTACACCAAGTGACCCCTTCTAGTCCCAAGTGGGCAATCTGTCTTATCAACATTACCACAAAGCTATCTGCCCACTCATTTGTGTACTAACTGTTCCTCTTGCAATTCTGGATGCTGCCACCAATGTTTTCCCCAGTAGCAAATGTGACCTCACATTCCCCTCTGCATGAGAGCACAGCATAGTGGTGGAGCCAGGAAATTTCATGCCTGAAAGTGCCTCCCTGCCAGGTAGTACAGAAGATCAGACACAGGTAAACTGCAGCTCCAGAAGGTTGTGTTCTCATATAGAAAAATCTACAAAAGGAAGAGAGGAATGTCCCAAATGTACAATTTTTTTTTTTTTGAGACGGAGCCTCAAGCTGTCACCGTGGGTAGAGTGCTGTGTCATCACAGCTCACTGCAACCTCTAATTCCTGGGCTCAAGTGATTCTCCTGCCTCAGCCTCCCAAGTAGCTGGGACCACAGGTGCCCGCCACAACACCCAGCTATTTTTTGCTTGCAGCCATCATTGTTGTTTGGGGACCTGGGCTGGATTCCAACCTGCCAGCTCAGGTGTATGTGGCAGGGCCTTGAGCTACAGGCGCTGAGTCACCAAATGTACAATTTTGACACACTAGCGCTTTACTGATTTTAGGACACCTGTGCCTTTAGCTGCATTAAGGATTGAAAAAGCAGTCATGAGCCAGTGCAAATGGGCTACACTCGTGAGGGCTGATAATAATTCCGTTGCTGGCACATCTAATGGCCCTAAACCCACAGTGACCAAGGGGAATTCAAGCTTGGCACTCCTATAGACATGTCCATTACAAAAGAATGTAAGCCATTATTTAAACCATAAAACCAGGCACCCATTTTCTTCTTGCTGATCAATACAAAGTCTGACAATTAAGTTCATGAGCTTGTCACCATACCCTTACGCTGGCAGCACTGTACAAACAACTTGGTAAGATTTTACAACCTTCTGTGTCACTGGAATCCACTCCAAAGTTATCCTTTTAAATATGAACTTATTCCTTCATCTTTTCTGTTAAAAGAAAACAAAAACAAATACACCTGCCTTCTTTCACAACATTTTTGGGGTGAACTAATATCCATTAAAGCGCGCTAAACCTCAAATCATGACAACAGTACAAAGCACTCCATTTATTATTTTAAACTCAAGAGGCAAACTTTGAATTTGCATTGGAAGACTTTTCTCAATAAAAATCCAGAACTGCACTTCTTTTCAGAAAGTTCTAGTTGATAATTCAACCCAGCAAAACTGAACAGGATCCTGATAAAACTTGACATGCCAACAGAGGGAATTTGGGGCGAGTGGTTATTTCTGTTAGCTAGAGTCTCTCGGTATAAGGTGATGTTTTTCCAAAGCATCTTTATTGGAACAACGGTTTCTCAAAATCATCTGAAATAAAAAGGATCTATGACCAAGGAAGTTTGGAAAGCAATGTGCATAGTGATTTTTTTCTTATAGACTCAAAATATGCAAGTTTGTGCAAAGTGCAAAGGTTGAGACCATGTGTTTAACTGCATATAGATATATTTTTCAATTTCATGTTTCTTTATTATGTGACTTTTTGAGCAATAATAATAATAGTAATAATGCAAAAAAAAAGTAACATTCACATTGTCAGATAAAAAGTATGTCTATCACAGACTGCTTTGACTCTGAAGTTCAGTATGGAGTCATCAGTTAACTTCTTTTTTTTCTTCCAAAGTCTCAAAAAATAGAGAATATTTATTTTTATAAATAAAAATAGAAAATCATTTTAAAAACAGAAATATACTGTATAATTGTATATTTACATTATCAACAGAAATTAATTTTCTCACATCCTGAAGGCTGGAAGTCTGAGATCAGTGTGTCTCAGACGGGTCCCTCCTAGGGCCTCCTTCCTTGGCATGTGGACACAGTCTTCTCCACGTGTCCTCACGGGGTTGTCCCTCTGTGCGTGCCTGTGTCCTCATCTCCTCTCCTGTAAGTTCACCAGTCCTGTTGGTGAACCTCTTAAAAAGCCATCCCTAGGGCGGCGCCTGTGGCTCAAAGGAGTAGGGCGCCAGCCCCATATGCCAGAGGTGGCGGGTTCAAACCCAGTCCCAGTCAAAACTTAATCTCTACATATAGGAACATTCTGACCTCCTCAGGGTTAGGGCTTCAAAATATGAATTCAGGAGAAAACATAACTAAGCCTATAACAGATCCCCATCAGCATTCTCCAGGAATAATAATAACAATAAATAATAATGATAATGGTTTTGAACTGCAGGTCTTTAAAGCAATCAGGACTTCCCACAGTTGCTCTGAAAATGACCCAGACACCCTGCAAACCATCAGCTGCCCTCGGAGGTAATTGCCAAGAACACCCATAGGGTTCCAATAATGTTCCCTTATCAAGCTGGTACAGTTGTTCATAAAAAATTTATTCCTCAAAAATTAAGCCCTTCAAAATAATTTTAAATTTCATTCAAAGCTAGAATCTATATCCAAATATTCACAGCAATGTCAACGCTTTGGTATCTACTAATCACAAAAGGCTCTGGCATGTGTTCAATCCATTTAGTGAGACCTTATGACTATAACTCTAATGGTCTTCCAGAGAGAGAGAGAGAAAGAAAAAGAGAGACAGAATTTGAGGAGGTACTCTGAATCACACACTGCTATTAAAGCAATTATTGGATCAACTATAAATCCATCTGGATAAACCCTGAAAGAGCAAATCCTTTTAACTTCCCTTTGCCTATAATGAGTTTGCATGTCTTTTTTTAAAAAAAATTTTCCCCTCTGTGAGCTCATATTTACCTGACGAGAGTAACGCTGAGAACTGGTTATGCTTGAATTAATTGAATAGAAACATCCTGTTCTGAAAATCCACAAGGCTGGCTCTCAACAAAAGCCTTCTGTGTAAGATAAAACAGTCCGTCATTCAGAAAATTACTGATGAAAATACAAGTTGGCCGTGTGACTTCCCAGGCTACTGGTGGGCTGATGCTCTGTGTGAATTTTTGGGTGGGGGCAAAGTGGGGTAAAAGGGAGCAAGTGCTCTTGCCAGGAATGGCATGAATTTTTTAAGAAGAAGAGTCTTTTTCTCTATGCAAGTGTTATGAAAACAAGCCGAACAACGTCAACGTGTTTCTGCGTTCACGAGGACAAAAATAGGAATTAGCGCATGTGCGTGGTAAGGCAGAAGATGGACGCGTGCTTGTGTCTTCCCACACCAGGCACTTGCAAGTATGGCTAAGTGCTGTCTCCCTCACTCAAGTGGTCTATTAAGAGCCCTGCAGAGCCCTCAATCACCTGCCTCATTAGGTCTAAAACATTGTCCTTTCCACGAGAATCTCCATTCTTACAACACTTTCCCGAAGAACAAGCTCACTAGATTAGCGGTTAAGTGGAGATTCCTGATTGCTTCTATTTTTTTAGTACTGTTGACTGACACGTCAATGCAAAGACCTGAAATCTGCTCCGGATTTCTGTGCAAGTTGGAACCGGAGAACAAGACACATCAACTTCCTGTAATACCATGCGATCACCTGTGATGTAAAATGCCTGGCATTTACACCTGTAATTTCCTAGAGAACGTGATGAGGACTGCGTGATAGGACCTGTAAGATTCTCACATCACTCAGTAGGTCTCTGCTATTTAACCATTCATCTGAACCCACCTAATATGTACATCCTTTCTTTGAGTTGATATGTAGGATTCAGTATGTTGTTTTCTTATTTATTTATTTATTTTTGAGATAGAGTCTCCCTCTGTTGCTCCCAGGTAGAGATTACTGTGGAATCATCATAACTCACAGCAACCTCAATATTTTGGGCTCTAGAGATCCTTTTGCCTCAGCCTCCTGAGTGGCTGGGACTAAGGTCACCCAACAGGACACCTGGCTAGTTTTTCTATTTTGAGTAGAGACAGAGGTCTCACTCTCGCTCAGGCTGGTCTGGAACTCGTGAGCTCAAGCAATTCACCCGCCTTGGACTCTCAGAGTGCTAGGACTACAGGTGTCAGTCACTGCTCCCAGCAGGTTCATTATGTTTAAAAAGAGAATTAAAGCAAATAGTTTCTTATTAATACTCGAGAGACTACTTTCTCGCATGCCAGTGAATTGAGGTGGTTTAGAATATAAGAAAAAAAATGTACACTTATGTCAATATTACAAGTTGGGAAGAAACTGAATCAGCTACCAGTTGTGTAAATGAAATGGGGTAAGCTTAAGTTGAGTAAGGGATGGGGGAAACATTATCGGAATCTATATATCAGAAATACCATCTCTATCTATCTTCTGTCCCTCAGTTCATTTATCTTTTGGTCTATATTATGACACAAAGAGTTGGATACCATATTTGCTGTACATAATGCACACATTTTTTGACCTAACTTTTGAGGGAACTATAAGGATGCACATTCTATGTATACATGAGTGGTACCATTTGGGAGCAGGGGAGCCATGCCCATCCTTCTGGACTATTGGGTGTGCTCTCAGGTAGAGTACCATGGAATCAGCATAGCTCGCAGCGACCTCAGTATTTTCAGTTCTAGAGACCTTAGTTCCAGCCACTCAGGAGGCTGAGGCAAGAGGATCTCTAGAGCCCAAAATATTGAGGTTGCTGTGAGTTATGATAATTCCATGATACTTTACCTGGGAGCAACAGAGTGAGACTCTGTCTCAAATAAATAAATAAATAAATAAACATAAGTAGTCTAGAGGGTCCAGTGAGAGCTGGCTGGAGCAGGCTCCACTGAGTACCGCCATCAGGGGAGGGCGCAGTGGTGGGGCTGGCAAGGTAGGCCATGGCTGTACAGGGTAAGGGACGAGGTCCAAGGCCTGACTGCATGGAGGGGACCAGGAGTCCCATGCAGGTATGAGGGACCCTCGTGGCTCTCCACAGGCAGACTGTCCTCAAAAGCTCCCACCTTGCTGGCCACGTGCCTGGCTATCTTGTCCATGGCCTCTGACATGGCAAGGAGGCCAAGGCTACCATGAGGGAGTAAAAGGACAGCCTTCATAGAGCGGGCAGATGTGGTGGTGGGGAAGTGGGATCTTTCCATTTACTAAGGGAACATTAGCCGGCTGATAGGTGACCACTTTCTCAAGGGGCATTTTTTCCTGAAAATTTGGGCCCAAAACATGGCTGGGCCTTATACATGACAAATGAGGTCATTTACCCTCTTTCTCCTATAATTAGTAACTCTTTCCTTCAGCTTCAAAGTGTGATTTCTCTCTCTGTCAAAATACAACCTTTATTTTGGCTATTCTCATTTATTCATTCATATATCTAACCAGTGACATTTGTTAAGTGTCTTTTTGGGCCAAGCACATTTATTAAGTCTTAGGTAACAATGCTGTAAGCACTGGGAACTCAGTGGTAAAACAAAACAAAGGAAAAACAGAAGCAGGATTCATACTCCTCGAGTTCACATTTCAGTAGGATGGCAAGGGCCATGCTTACTTCTCTGAGTTGAAAATCAGTTTGGAACTGAGCTTGCAGAGTCCTGGCTATTTATCTATCTGTCTTCCCCTCCAGGAAAATATGGTTTTTTCCCTCCATACTGTGTCTCAATCTCACAGTTTACAATTTTTGAGCATTTACCTTTGGTCACTGATTGACCAAAGTACAGATGGCAGCTGGGTGTATGGGCAAAACCACATGTTGTCATAATAAATTCTCAGAATTTTTCTGATCTATCTGTAAGGGGGTTCCTTGTACCAGGAGCGCCCTCCACATAGCAACATAAAATTTCTACTAAAATTATCCTTTCAGTTTCTCTATGACAGTATAATTTTCACTCTGTACAAAAGAGATTGAGAATACAAACAAATATATTGGTGTCTTTTTTTTTTTCAACAGCTACTTTAGTAAAAATTTTACCTTCATAAAGAACAATGCTATTACCAGCACATACCTTAAAATATCTGATAACTTGGGGAAGTGTTGTGTATTTTGGTATTGTATGCCTTCATCATTTATAGTTTCCGTGAGCAATCCTTTTCTTATTCACCTTTATAGCAAGTTTCCTTAAGAATCTTAATTAAAACTTTAGAATTTTAACGAGCGTTCATTAAATGACATGTCCCCATATTTCTATCATAACTTGCAGATTATTTGGGTAGCCTTTTCAAAAACCACTTGAATATTTAAGCTTTAACACTATAGAGTTATTCTATTTACACTGGAAGAGAGTCAATGCTCCCCACTGAGAGGTCACAAAAAGAGATACTGTAATATATATAATGTACATGTGAATCTAGTATAAGAGTGAGTCCTTGCAATGGATCCCCACAAAGTCCATAGTGTATTTTCAACCTGCCCATCATGGAATGATTTTTTTTGTATTAAATCACAGCTGTGTACATTAATGCAATCATGGGGTACAGTATGCTGGTTTTATATACAATTTGAAATATTTTTATCGAACTGGTCACATAGCCTTCACGGCATTTTCTTAGTTATTGTGTTAAGACATGTTTATTGAGGTAGAGTGCTGTGGCATCACAGCTCACAGCAACCTCCAACTCCTGGGCTCAAGCAATTCTCCTGTCTCCACCTCCCAAGTAGCTGGAACCACAGGTGCCCACCGCAATGCCTGGCTATTTATTGTTGTTTAGTGGGTCCGGGCTGGATTCAAACCCACCAGTTCAGTTGTGTGTGGCTGGTGCCTTAGCCACCTGAGCCGCAGGTGCTGAGCCCATGGAATGATTCTTAAGATGAATGATACACACTTTGATAACTTGCAACCTACTGAGTTGTACCTGGATTTTTAAAGGCCTATTGAATTCAGTTAAGTTTACTGCTAAAGTAATTTATATTTCTCTCTCTTTTTTTTCCTCTCTCAGTTCTTGAACCTGTTTTCAGATCAGAAATAATACCATTTTCTATAGTTATATTTACATAAAAATAAGGGTTAAACTCTATGTACATAATCTCTTAGCACCTCAAATAAAACACACTGTAAATACACACTCCCCTACCCCAGAAAGAAAACCCACACCCTCCTCTTTCCTGCATTTCGGTGACCTTGCCTGGGGGTCTCTTAGAGTCTGGGATACCATTAAGCCATCCCTTCCCTTCTTCCTTCTGGAACTTGCTTTGCTCGGACTGTTGGGGTAAACTTTCAACTGGCTTTCCTGGCTTTGAACGACTTCTTCTAAATGTGTGCTCAACTCTTCCATTAAAATCTGTTCATTTCTACACACTCCTTAAAACACTTCTTTTGACGCCCATGGCTATGAGGTGCCATCTTGACTGAAGCTCAGAGCAGAAGCCTCTGGGGGGATTGAACAATCTCTATCTGACCTTCCTTTTTCTTTTCTGTTCTATCCTGTTTCTTCCTTCTTCCTTTTCCTTCTCCTCTTGTTTCTCTTTGTCTCTCTCCCTCTCTTTTTCAGTCCCAGATATAAGGTGTTTAACAGTGCACGGTGCTATGGCCATAATCTCCCCTTGCTTTTGCAAAACCCATCTCCTCTGAGCTGAAATGTTGTCCTCTTTCTAGCAAACATAGGGAACTTAGAGCTCAAGCAGACTTAGGTACATAACAGTGAAGAAAGCAACTTCCCCTGGCCTGGGAAATGACATCTGAGCACAGCTTTCCCTGGGGCTACATCTCATGTAAGTGTCTCAATAACAGAACTTGTTACACTGCATTGAATTTTCTTTATGACTCTTCTCTTCATTGGACTGGGAAACCCTTGAGTATAACAACAAACATTCTGTATGGACTCAGCTGTATATTTTGAGCACAGTAGTTATTAAATAAATACCTGTTAGATACATGAACAGCTGAGTTGATATGACTATCTTCCCAAGCACATTTTCTACGTGAAGAAAGATCAACATGTCTGGGTCATTGGCTGAATTTAGACCGTTGTCTTGACATCCACTAGCCGGAGAATAAAAGATGGGTTTTAAGTATTTTTAGAAGACCAGCAAGTAGGGTTGATGGTACAATACAGGCATGTCCCAAATCACAGTGTGACCTTCTGACAAAGCGGCGAGCAAGGATAAGATGTTATTCTCTGAGTCACGAAGACCCTGTGGTTCTGTGAGCACTGTGTCCTGGGTAAAACAGATGCCAAGAGAATGTGGATAAGTGTAGTTCAGCTGGAAGGCCATCGCTCTTACAGAGAAGAAAAAAAATAATGAGTCAGTAAAATAAGGGGTCACCCCTGCTGAAGCATCTACTAACTGCATGAGGTTGGGTAAGGCATGTAACCATCCTGATCCTTTCTTTTCTCATCTGTAAAATGAGAAAAAAGGATTTGTTGGGATTGGTGTTCCTTGTATACAACCTCATTCCATGGTCCCATGTAACCCACCTCTTCCCCACCCTGCATTTCAAAAGGAAACTTTTACAAGATAAAATTCACCTACTCCTGACTTCAGAATATCACTCTTCCCATCCGCGTGGGTAACTTTTGTGAAAAGGTCTCACGTTCAAAGACTGTCTTGATGCCAAAGGTTGTTTGGAAGGTGAAATAAGAAAGCAAACAGACCCCTGTGCCAGACGTCAGTGCTTTAGTTTGGGGGTGTCGAATCAAGGCTCTAGGTCGGATTACCTGGACACACCCGAGCACACATGCTGGGTCAAGCCAAAGTTCTTTCAGGTTTCAGCACGTGGACGGTACAACACGCTTTGGTTATCCCAATCCCCTGAGTGTTGACTTGTGACTTTGCACACTGCCGTATCCTTTCGGAATGTCTCCGAGCGGTCTCGGCAGCGGCAGACATTTAAAATCACTTACCCTTTTCCAAGCTGCTCAATATTTGACATCCACATTGATCATAATACAACGCAACATGGTTGCCGTGGAGACCAAGGTTTTTTTTTTTTTCTTCCCCGTGTTTCCATACAATTAACTGCATTGCATGACCAAGAATACAGGAAATGTTACCTCTGCAAAGGAGAAGGTTTTCTGGGGTCATTCTTACTGCATTGCAAATGCACCTTTTATGACCCTGTGCACAGGACAGGGAGGTTAGTTTGCCAGGCAAACTCACCTCAGCTTCATGTTTTCCCAGATGCAAAATGAAATCAATAACCGGCTAATGGAAGCCTTGATTTAGACCACAGTCTGACGGCGGATTGCTTCTATTCAAACAGTTTTAAGCAGAGAACGACTATGACACATTAAACTTTAATAATTCTAAATTAAAAACACTTGAGGGGTTACTGGCAGAGATGAGGGTTTCATGGGTTATTTTTCTGACAACACGAGGAGACCAGCGTGAAGAAGCAATTGCTCTCACCTCTGATTTTCAACAGGTCACGTAAATTCTCAGCTTGCACGACTTATTTTTAAATGTAAGTGGGTTAGGATAAACCCGGATCACGGACGCTTTAAAATTCCAACAGCATTGGCCAAATAAAGTTGAAGTAATAAAATTCCATTTGCTTGGAGTGCCAATTGCATTGAGTGTGCCGCGCTATATTGTTTGTGTGATAATTTGTTTTTAAAGGGCTCGTTTTAAACTGCATGGTGAGCTCACGTATGAACATTATTTGCAGCCTACTGGGCTGCCTCAGCATTTTAAGTACCCTAACTGGAAGCTGAGATGTGGCTGCAAAAGCTATATTCCAAATCCATATGCCTCCCCTCCTCACATTTTTCATTCATTTATTTTTTTTAACTATGAATATAATTTTTTTTATTAATTGATAGCTGTATACATTAATGCAAACATGGGGTACATTGTATTGTTTTCATATACAATTTGAAATACTTTCATCAAGCTGGTGAACATAAATTTCATGTCATTTGCTTAGTCATTGTATCAAAACATTTATATTCTAGTTCTAGAAAAGTTCACTTGTACCCTTGTTAGACAGATATATAGGT
>CAUYQV010039364.1:0-28720 GCA_963574575.1 Galagoides demidoff | reverse complement strand
CTACCCCAGTAATACCCCTACTGTGTGCCACTGTCTTCCTGAAGATTTACCCACACCCTACCCTCTCCCCTGGCTCCCTTTAACCCATCTCCTCTGGCCCAGTGAAAGATGTCACTCCAACACATCTAGCCTCTCACTCTGGCATCATCAATTTTCTCTGCACTGTTGAAACATCAGACAAGCTGTTTTCACCCACTTCAAGAAACAAATGAAACAAAACAAAAACCCAACTGACAAAAGCTCTCAGTTCCTTTTATCTTTCAGTTCCTGTGCATTTCCTTTCCTTCCCTTTATAAATAAAATTCTTCAAAAGTTTGCTATCTTAGCTTTCTTGAGTTTTCCTCCTTTTATTCGCTTTTGTCACCTGCATAGTTTCCTGTCTTTAACACCTCACTCTGAGCAGCCTATTCTCTTCAGGGTGATGCTGTTTTCCCCACAACCCTTCCTATCTTCCTTTCCTGATTTGTTTTTCTCCATGACACTTTTTTTTTTTTGAGACAGAGCCTCAAGCTGTCCCCCTGGGTAGGCATCACAGCTCATAGCAACCTCTAACTCCTGGGCTCAAGCGAGTCTCCTGCCTCAGCCTCCCAAGTAGGTGGGACCACAGGCGCCTGCCACAACACCCAGCTATTTTTTGATTGCAGCCATCATTGTTGTTTTGGTGGGCCCAGGCTGGATTCGAATCCACCACCTTAGATGTATGTGGCTGGCGCCTTAGCCACTTGAGCCACTAGTACCAAGCCAATTATTCTTTTTTTTTTTTTTTTCTGCTGGGGCTGGGTTTGAACCTGCCACCTCTGGTATCTGGGGCCGGCACTCTACTTACTGAGCCACAGGCACCACCCTCTCCATGACACTAATACCAGATATCCTCAAACTGTGGCTCTAGGACATTCATCCTGCCTGCCGGGTGTTTTTGCCACTGCTGCCTGTCCTGCTTAGCAGTCAACTTGTCCCAGGGCCTGCAGTCTGGCCCTCCAATGGTCTGAGGGACAGTGAAATGGCCCCCTGTTTAAAAAGTTTGCAGCCCCCTGCTTAATACTCTTTAACATCCTTCTATTTCTGTTTATTGTCTTTTTTTCTCCACCAGATAGAGGGTAGAAATTTTTGTCAGTTTTGTTTATTTCTGTGTCCTTAGAACCTAGAATAGCTTGTGGCACATAGTAAGTGCTGAGTAAATATTTGTTGATTGACAGAATGAATAAATTTTAAAATGTATAGAACCTTAAATATTTTATTAGCTTCTTTTTCGCTGACTGGAAGCCTGTAAATATCTATCTCTATCTCCATCATCTCTCTCTCTATCATCCCTATCTCTTATCCATCATCTCTATCTCTGTATCAATCTATCTCTATCCTTCCCTGTATCTCTATCATCTCTCTGTCATCTTTATCATCATCTCTATCTCTATCATCTCTCTCTATCTCTGTCATCTCTATCTCTATCTCCACCATCTCTCTCTCTATCATCCCTATCTCTTATCCATCATCTCTATCTGTCTCAGTCTATCTCTATCCTTCCCTGTATCTCTATCATCTCTATCATCACCTCTATCTCTATCATCTGTATATCTATCTCTTTATCTCTGTCATCTCTCTCTATCTCTATCATTTCTGTCTTATCTATGAATATCTCCATCATCTCTGTCTCTACCATCTCTCTCTCTATTCTCTTTCTCTCTATCATCATCAGTCTCTATTTCTGTCATGTATATCTCTATTTCCTTTTTTTTTTTTTTTTTTGATACAGTGTCTCACTATGTCACCCTGGGTAGAGTGCTGTGGGCATCATAGCTCACAGCAACCTCAAACTCTTGGGCTTAAGTGGTTCTCTTGCCTCAGCCCCCTAAATTGCTGGGATGACAGGTGCCCATCACAACGCCCAGCTATTTTTTGTTATTGTTGTCATCACTATTTAGCAGGCCTAGACTGGGTTTGAACCCACCAGCCCCAGTGCACATGGCTGGCCCCTTAACCACTGAGCTATGGGCACCAAGTCTATATCTCTATCTCTGTCTCTGTCACTATCATCTCTATCTCTATCTCCATCATTTCTATCGATATCATCTCTCTCTCATCTCAGTCTCTATTTCTGTCATGTCTATCTCTATCTCTATGCATATCCACATACATGTGAGAAGAGAAGAAAAAGAAAGAGGGTGAAAGAGATCTGATATATCCAATTTCCTAATCTCTCATGGTACATTCTCTTGTCCACAGGCAAATTACATTTTAAAGATTTCTAATCTATGTGAAAGCTTTTGTGGCTGAGATTAAGAAAATCAAGCCAATGTCTTTAAGACAAAATTCTGAAAGCAGAAGAGAAAGCCACAGAGTGGGTGTGAGGCTCCTCCCTGCTCTGTTAAATATGTTAACAGAATGAAGTTTGTAGGAAAAAACAACTACCCCAATCCAGGAAACCCTAAGAAGCAGATGGCTACAAAGTTCTGATTACTGTTTCCAGACTCAGGCCCAACACTTTGTAAAGGGGGGAAAATTGCTCTAGACTCCAGTTTGCTCAAATGAGTACATCGCTTGAAATTATCTCCAAACACTGTTCTAGCACCGAAGTTATATGATTTGTTATCTTGAGCCTGCTGAAACATGCCTGTGGTCAGGGGAAAGCAGAAGTTGACAATGGGTGTGTGCACATTCTGTTTCTGGGGGGTTTTCGTTTGCCTCATTGACTGTTCCCAGTCTGTCTTGCTGGCTCCTCCGCCTCTGCTCAGTCTCAGAATGCTGGGGGCGTTCAAGACTAGCTGAAGGATTCCCTTCTCTTTTTCTATGCATGACTTGGTGAGGTCATTCAGACACTCCCAAATTTATATTTCCAGTCCAGAATTCTCCCTTGACCATTAGGCACATATATCAATAATCTCTTTACTTAATATCCTCACTGGGACATCCTATATTAATCTCATTTTTTATGTCCAAGGAAGAATCTTTTCTTTTTACTTTACCCCAAAATTATGCCTTTAATTTTTGTAGGCTTTTCAATCTCAGTGAATTGCACCACCTCCATCTCATTCTCTCATTTCCTGTTTCTGCCCTGTCAGAAAATCCTGTGGACATAACCTTTAAAAGAGCTCATGAATTCTGTCTACTTCTCTTCATCTCTATTCTAAACACTTTAGTCAAAGTTGTCATCATTCTCATGCAGCTTCTGTGAGTTAGAATACTGTTTAATGCCAGGACAAAGAACTACCTCATTGGTTCCCCTATTTTCACTGTTGATCCAACAATTCTTTCTCCTTTAAGCAACCAGACAGATTATTTTAAACATAAATCAGATTATTTATTTTAAATTCCTTACATGGCTTCTTATTGATTAAAAAAAAAAAATCCTAGGCCATAGCAGTGGTGCCTGCAATCCCAGCACTTTTGGAAGCTAGAGGATCTCTTGAGACCAGGAGTTTTAGACCAACCTGGACAACATAGTGAGACCCTATGTCTACAAATAATAAGAAAAATTGGCAGGGCATGGTGGACCATATCCATAGTTCCAGATACTCAGGAGTCGGAGGTAGGAGGATCATTAGAGCGCAGGTATTCCAGGCTTTAGTGAGCTATGATAGAGTCACTGCAAAGTAAGACCCTGTCTCTAAAATAATTAATTAATTCCATAATAAGAAAGAAATAAAACCCCAAGTCCATGCCTTGAAAGACCTATCTAGTGTGGCCTGCCTAGTCCTTCTGTCAAAGCTTTTCATGCCTGGCCCTTTGTTATTCAGACCTTAGCTTCCACAGCTTCTTCAAAAAAGCTTTGAGCACAGGGTGGCACCTGTGGCTCAAAGGAGTAGGGTGCCGGCCCCATATGCTGGAAGTGGTGGGTTCAAACACAGCCCTGTTCAAAAACTGTAAACAAAACAAAACAATCAAACAAAACCCCCCAACTTTGACCACAAAATCACTCTGTACCACATTACCCTGTTTTAACACTCTGTAAAGCAGTTGTTACCATCCCCTCTTCACTAGATTGTAAGCTCCTTGTGAACAGAAAGTGAAAGCAACCCTTTGCCACAAAGTAGTCTGGCATCTGAGCAGTGATTAGAACATTCTTAGTATGTACTTGTTAAACTAGTTAATGAATAGATATTCTATTACGGGACAGCTATTTGTGATGTGTCCTGTATTTCTCGTTTCTGTTTCTTTTCTTTTAAGGTTGTAAAATGGATTCTCTGATGTAGACTTAGCAAATCCTCCAAAAGTTGGCTCAGGGTTCTACATAAATTCACCAAGACAAGAAAATATGACTAGTTACTGGTTTAAGCCACTGTTAGAAAAGACTGGACTCTACCCTTGATTCTCAATAAGAGCCGGGCGCCACCTTGAGGCTGTTTGAGAGTTTGCAGGAATGTTTCTATCAGTCACAACAGGAGTTAGCTATATTTTTGTGGGCAGGACTTAGAAACACTAGCTGAAAAAAAGAAAAGAAAAGGAAAGAAAAGAAAAGAAAAGAAACACTAGTGGTTCTGCAGTGATTGAAATCATTCTAAATGAAAAACTGTCCCATGTCTCACATCCCACATGGCATTCTAAGATCACACCAGAATAAATCTACCGTTAAGTATAAATTGCAACATAATTACTTTACCACATAATAATATTGGAAGTTTTTTCATTAAATTAAGTAAAATAATTTAGAAGAAAGTTGTCATGAAGAGGTATATTTAAATATAATTAATTTATTATTAAAAATTACTCAATAATACTTTTATGGCCACACTGTCCAATGAACACATCATATATTTCCAACCACCTATATAATTTTAAATGGATTCAGCCACAAAAGGTAGTTTTTGCCATGGCGAATGTGAGACAAAAAAAATATAAGACTGTATTCTAAGCATTGAACTGTGGAAAAATGAAATTACTGGCTAAACTGAGGAAAGACTGTGGTTTGTTTTGTTGAAGATTTTTTAAAGAGTTTTCTAAAAGTACATCACAGTCAACAATGCTACTTGTGTTATTAAACTACTAATAAAACACTTACAGCTGTATATATGACATAGGCAATAATAGAGTTGTTGATTTGGGACTTCTGAATGGATTCAAACACTGGTATAAATTAATAAACAATTTAGTGATGTCATTAAATTGCATTAACTATTTGGAAAATATTTTTTGTATTGCCATTCCATAGATTTTTAAATTTTGAACTAGAAAAATGATAAGGGATCTCTAATGTGAAAATTATGTATTGAAATTTTCCATTTAGTTTTGAGTTGGTATTCTTCCATTCATACTGCCCTGAGACTCCCATGTTACTTTTTGTCAATCCATCCATCATTACCTGCTGCTGGTTTTAGGATACTGTCTCTGAGTTTCCCTTCAGGATTCAAAAAGTAGACATATACCTTAATTCCTGGTTGGTTTTTGAATGTAGGTGTGTTTTTTGTTACACATTGTCACTTCCCAGTTGTATGTCATAACATAGAAGTATTTTGACATTACAGCACATAGAAAGTTCCAATTCATTTGCAAGAATATTATACTTCCCTATTTCCTCTCAACCATAGCCTTTTATTTTGCTTGGTATGTTATCTTATAAAATGAATTGGGAAATGTTCTCACCTCTTCAGGTTTCTTTTGAAGAGTTTGAGTAGGATTGATGTTTGTTTTTCTTGAAATGTTCGGTAGAATTCAACAGAGAAGCCATCAAGTCCTGGGCTTTTCTTTATTGGGAGAGTTGTTATTACATGTTATAGTTTGTTGAGGTTTTCTATTTCTCAATGATTCAATCTTGGTAGGTTGCATGTCCAGGAATTCATTCATTTCTTCTAAGTCTTTCAACTTATTGGCATATAATTGTTCATAATAGTTTTAGTGATTCTTTGTATTTTTGTGGTCTCAGTTGCTGTCTTCTTTTTTGTTTTCTGATTTTATTCATTTTGGTCTTCTCTCCTTTTTTTCTTAGTTGAGCTGCAGGTTTGTTACTTTTATTTTTAAAAAAAAAACAACTTTCATTTTGTTGATCTTCTGTATTAAGTTTTTAGTCTCAATTTCATTTATTTCTTCTCTGATCTTTATTATTTTTTTCCTTCTACAAATTTGGGTTTGTTTTTTCTTGATTTTCTAGTTCTTTGAGATACATTATTAGGCTGTTTATCTGAAGTCTTTCTACTTTTTTGACTTATGCATTTATTGCTATAAAGTTCCCGCCTAGCACTTCTCTTTCTGCATCTCACAGATTTTAGTATGTTGTGTTTCCATTTTCATTTGTTTCAAGACATGTTTTAACTTCCTTATTAATTTTTTCATTGTCCCATTGGTCATTTAGGAGCATGTAGTTTAATTTTCATGTGTTTGTGTATTTTCTGAGGTTCCTCTTGTTACTGATTTCTACTTTTATCCCACAGTGGTCAGAAAAGATACTTTACATGATTTCTAAATTTTTTTTACTTTGTTCAGATTTATTTTGTGGTCTAAGATAGTATATTGTCGAGAATGTTCTGTGTGCTGATAAAAAGAATGTGTTCTGTAGCAGTTGGGTGAAATGTTCTATAAATATCACTTAGGTATCATAGATCTAGCATGTATGTAACTGCTTTTGTTGATTTTTGTCTGAGTGATCTGTTCATTACTGAGAGTGGGATATTGAATTCTCCTACTATTATCGTGTTGCAGTCTGTCTCCACCTTTGGATCTACTAATGTTTGTGTTAGTTACTTGGGAGTTCCTGTGTTGAGTTCATATATATTTATAAGTGTTATATCCTCTTGCTGAATTGACTCTTTCACCATTACACAGTAACCTTCCTTATCTCTTTTTATAATCTTACATTTGCAATCTATTTCATCTGATGTAAGACTAACTACTCTTGCTTCTTTCTTTGTTTCTAGTTATAGGAAGTATCTTTTTCTGCCCCTTCTCTTTCAGTTATGTGTGTCTTTTAGGTGAAGTGAGTTTCTTGAAATCATCAGATGGCTGGGTCCTATTTATTTATTCAGCTACCCTGTGCCTTTAACTAGAGAATTGAGACCATTTACGTTCAGTACTATTAGGGGTAAGGACTTACTATTGCCATTTTGTTTCCTATTTTCTGATCATCATGAGACTTCATTTTTTCCTTTCTTATTGCCTTCCTTTCTTAAAGTTAAAATAATTTTATTTTCTAATTTTGAAGATCTGCTTTAGTCATTTTATGTCCACTTTTAAAGTAATATTATTTACTTCTACCTTATATGTTGTGTTTTATTAATGTTCCACTTTTATCTTTAGTATTGTCTTCTTCTATGTAGTCTATATTAATTTTGTGATTTTTCTCAGTGTTTTAATTGTTGCTTTTTGGTTTAGTGAATTTGTTATAGGTTTTTTCTGTAGTAGTTACCATGAGGCTTAACAAAAAATGTCTTATTGATATAACAAGTTATTTTAAAGAGATGACTACGTAGGTCACAAATAAAAGACTAGAAACAAACACCAAAAAAGACAAACATAAAATCTGCACTTTAATAACTTTCCCACTATATTTTAACTTAGTTATCTAAATTTACTTATTTTAAAATTATTTATTTGTTAAGGGATTGCTATAGATATTATTGTTTTGATAGATTTGACTTTTGGGCTTCAAATTAGACTTATGAGTGGACTGTGTCCAACAATTAAAATAACAGAATAGTCTGGGTTTGTCCACATAATTATACCTTGAGAAGTTTTTTTTACTTTTAGATTTAAGAACCCTCTTTATCATTTCTTGTAAGACAGATTTGGTGGTGGTGAGTTCTGTTCTACTAGCTTTTGTTTGTCTGGGAAAGACTTTGTCTCTCCTTCAGATTTGAAGGATAATTTTGCTGGATATAAAATCCTTGGATGGCAGGGTTTTTTTTTTTTTTTGAGCACTTTGAAAATGTAGTTATACTCACGTTAGACCTGTTTTCATTGAGAAGTCTGCTGCCAAACTAATTGGAATTACCTTGTATATTTATTTCTTTTCTCTTGCTGCTTTTAGGATTCTCTCTTTGTCCTTCACCTTTGAAAGTTTGATTATCTATCTAATTTTTTAAATTATGTAAATCTCTTTGTTAAATTTCTCTGATAAATTTTTAAATCACCAAGTTTCCTTAAAACTGCTGTTTTGAATTTTCAGTTAGAAATCTCACAAATTGCTATCTTGTTAGAATTAGTTACTGGATTTTTGCTTTAACTTTTTGGGAAGATAATAGTTCCCTCTTTGCTGTTGTTTCCTGTGAGTGTATATGTCCATGTCTTTGCATTGAAGGATTATTCATTCCAATTTTCTCTGCAGTTATTATTCTGCTTGTGGTTATTATTGGATATGTTTGCTTAGCAAATCTTTACCACCAAATTCCTGCTTACTTTCTGGTCTAGGTGGCGCCTTGAGCCCAGGTGATGATCCGCATGCTACTCATCCTGAATGGAGTAGGACCCAAAGGGGGTGATTCTGGAAGTGCAGGAAGATTGACTAGGAGTGTATACCCAGGGGACATATGAAACTTATCTTCTCCAGCAGGGTGGATGAAGAGCCTCTTTGATTTGATGTCTTCTTTGTCTGAGTTACAGAGGAGAGTTTCTAGAGCTAGGGATAGTAGTCCTGTATTTCCTCAGGGATAGTTCTCCCAACAATGGCAAAGGTTCTCCTGCCAGGGAACCCCCAATACTGGTTGCCCACCTCAATCTCACTTTTTTCAGTGTAAGTGTCAGTTGGTTTCCCGTGTGCTTATTCCTGAGCAGAATAGGAGGAGAGGCATCGCAGATGTGGAAGTTCAATTCTCCTATCATCTGCCTGGAGTTTTTACACTTCTCTGTGGTCCTGGAATATAGCTTATTCTCATATTTGAGTTTTGGGTTATTGCTGGTGAAAATATCAGCACTGCTTATTGGTTTTAACTTTCTATGGTGAGAAGTGAAGTCAGCTGGCTTCTCTGCTGCCATTTTAAAACAGTATGTTATCTCTACCGTAAAGTGATTTTCATCTTTTTCTATGTATGCATATGTATTTATATGCAAATACATCTAGTTTCTTATTACTTATTCTAACTCTAGTTTTTATTCTAGGGCACACTTGTACATATGCTTACTCAGCTATTTATTATTAATTATTATCATTAATTAATATTAACTTGTCATTCCTTCATTTATTTTTATACTTCATATATAGAAGACTACCAATCTTTCTTGTAAACATAAAACTGAGTCATTTTAATTATGTGTAGTTCTTAGGCAATTCCCTTACATCTTTTAGAATAGTTTTATCTGAACATACACATAAGGAATCCACATTATTTTATTATGGATTAGTTTTCTTTTGTCTTGATTTTATATTAGAGTTAGGAAACTATATCAAATTCAAAAAATCAGTATGTGAGTTATTTTATCTACAAGTTTTTATTTAATATATTAAAGATGGCATTATGTAATATTTATACAAAAATGGCATGTTGTCTGATAGAGCTGTGAACACTGCAATATAATCTAAATTTCTTTCATATCTAAAATCCTAAGACTAGGTTTCTCTAACCCTACTAAGAATAATGAACACACCTGTTTCCCAGCACAGATTATTTTTCACTCACAAAATTGTATATTAAGTTGAATGTACTCTTTTGATAGCATAAATGCCTATTTTCTATTCCTAAAAGATAATTCACTTTTACTTAAAAACTCACTGTTTTTCTGTTAGTATTTCATTGAGTTGCGAGGCTCTTGCTGAATTAAGCATGAAAACAATAGCTCTCCTGGCATGATCATTTTACATCCATACCTGTGCTGCTTCTTACCTAGCTTGACAAGGCGGAGCATGGAGGTATTACTTCCTCTTTCAGTACAGGCAGTTACTGAGAGATTGTAGATGTCTCCTGGAGGCAAGCTGAGAATTGCCGTCATGACATTGCGTGTTACCTGCAAAGTCATCAAAATTGAAGGCTTAAATTTCTGAGCAAGTCATCATACCACCCCAAACAGTTACAATGCTCTAGCAGCCAATCTCCCTCTGTTCTTGTAATTTATTATATTATGGATACGAAAATTACACAAAGTCCTCAAACGGGCCAAATGCAAGGTAGCCCTAGAATTGTTTAATATATATCAGATAGAACAATTTTACAGTTAGTTCCCTTATTTGGGGTAGGTATTACTCTGATATTTTCCCATACACTCATAGTAGATTTCAGAAAAGGCAGTTGCTGGGGTGCCACCACTATGTGCATGAGAAGAAGCTTAGAAGACACCTAACTACTGGATAGGCGTGTGGCCCCCTACTAAGTACTATATTTCCCATCCTCCTCACAGCTAGCAGGGATCATGTGACTCAGTTCCCACCAATGGATGGTAAGTGGAAGTCACGTGGGCAACTTATAGCTAAGCTCCATATGCTCTTGCCCCTTCCTGCAGGCTGAAACATGGACGTAATGATGATGAATATTCCTCATTGCAGATGAGGACAACGCACAGTGGCAGAAGGAGCAACAAAGCAGAAAGAAGCTGGAACCCCTGCCTGGCTCCTTACAGCGGAAGTGCTCTGTTGGTCCTGTGCTATCATGAGAGAGGTGTAAACTCCATTTTGTTTGTGCTACTCTCTTTTTGTTTATTTCTTCAGTATCATAGTTTAGTCTGCACCCCTATCAATACAATGCTAAAAGAATAAAAAAAAAAAAACCAGAAGAAAAGAAATCAGTATTTCCAACATACCCAAATCTTTAGGTATTGGTCACATATGTATATATGAAAAAAAATTGAAATATATAAATGGTAATATTTTTGAAATTGTTTGGCATCCTAAAATAAAAGCTAGAATCATAACTTTAAATAGAAGTAAAATCAATTGTTACAAGTATTACAGCTCACTGGTAAAGATCGGAAGGTAAGCTCTATGCTTTTATTTAAGAAATAATTTAATTTTTGTTTATTGTCTTATCCCCGGAGCCTAAAACAGCAATGACTGGCCTACAAATAGGTGTTTGATGTCTCAAAAATGTTTGCTTAATGATTTTCAATAGCTCATGCAACTACATGTGCAGATTTGCCCAATACTGGGATTCAATGAAACATACACTCTTTTTAATTTTCTTCTTTCCTTCTGCAACAACCATCCAGTGTAGCATTCTAGAATGGGAAAGGTCAGTTGTGTCATCCCCGTATGTCCAACTGATGTATAGCAGACTGTTGAAATATTCTACAGAAGTGATTTCTGGAGCCACGGGGGCTACAAGACAGGAAAGAGGCATAATTTAGTATAATAGACTAATAAGTTAAGTGCTTATTAGCAGAGCATGAAATCTTATATAGTGTTAACTCAGAGAATTAAGTCACAAAATAGTCCATGGGATGCCTGGACTTCTCGGTAACAGAGTGAAGGTTAGTGATATAGAGTGGGCATTTGTTTTGGGGACCCCACCTTATATATCTAAGACATAAAACAGCCAGACCCATCTGTGCCTGAGGATATCAAAATCTTTCACACAAATTTCTGTTATGATTCCTAAAATGTTTACTTGTTTGAGTAGATTTTGAACATTTTTCTAACTGGGGAAGAGGGTTCATCACAGACTGTATAATATATGAGCTCTGAAAGCATACTTTAACTGATACCATTACTTTTTAAAGTAACTGATAATTCTGAAGATTAAAAAAATATGCAGTAGAATATAAAACTCATGTGTATGTTGGTTTAAAGACAGAAAAAAGAGTTCCATTCTGAGATACATCACAATATCAATATTTGGAAAATTTCTATAAGCCATAAAGAATTATTCCTTAATATCACAACTAGCTATGCTTTGAAAAACAAAAGAATTTGTTACATACAAAGTAAATAACACATTTCTGTCTCATGTGAAATTGAAGTATGTTTCTAGTATGTTTAATAAAAAAATCTTGAAATATCAACAGTGCATCTAATAAGTAACACAAGTCTACACTGTACTTCAGAATATTCAACTTAAGGAAAATAACCTCAGCTTTCTTATAACCTTTTAATACATTCCGACATACTTCATTGTGTGTAATACCTATACATATATTTCTTCAAAGTATTTTTCTGTTCTAATTTGAGTAAGGACAAAATACATCTTAAAAATCGCTAACTCAGAAATTTATATTTTCCCCCTTTCAGGTATGAGGTCTTCATGTTTTTATGTTCTATGTTGTTCCTTTAAAATTTAGCGTATTGCTGCAAGACCACAAGATGTCACTATTTATTTACTAATAATTATTTAGTACCCTGGCGTAATTACTATGAACTTGCAGACTAAGTTGTCTAACAAAGATGGTAGACTTGAGTTCCTAATAAATCATATCTAATTCAAATATTGTGTATCTATTTCCTTTTATACCACACAATTTGGCAATTTAAATTAAAATTGAAAGCGTAGGAAGGTAAAGCATGAGACCTTTATTTGCTTTAAATAATATCTATACTTGAAATAAGGAAAGAAAGGCAAAAAAATGCAAAGAACCCTGTTGGAATTTCAAATGGTTTAAAAAATACAAATTAAAATAATCTATCATGTATATTTTAATAATGATCTATACTATGTAATTTAATTCTCACATTACCTGTGAGGTGTTTGGTACTATTATTCCCATTTTATAGATGTGAGAATTGAGATCATCTGTATCCATATACTCAGATAAGGCTATATGTCAGTGTCAGCATCACTTAGTTATTTGTCCCAGTAAAAGATACATTTCTAAAGATTGATGAATATTTATTGGAGATAAGAGACTGCTCATCCAGGCAAATAGCTTGCTTATTAAGCAGAGTTTATTCACCCAGACTGGCTATGTCCACCTAGTCTGTTATAAAGTTTGTCCAACCCCAGTTGGCTTCCAATCTTGAAAGGCACAACGTAAACCCCTTGAGTCACAACAGCAAATCCTGTTAGTATTTCATTTCCGATGTCCCCCTAATGAGATGCTGCAAGGTGGTATTCTAATATATTAAGGTTTACTCTATTCATCAGCTGTTGGTTACAGTTTGGAGGATTCTACCAGTGAGAAAATAGAAGCCTCAGAACCATTAAGATAATTTGCTCTAGCCAGGCACCTCTGCTTACAGCTGTAATCCTAGCATTCTGGAAGGCCAAGGAGGGTGGATCACCTGAGCTTGGGAGATGGACCAGCCTGAGCAACAGTGAGACAGAAAAAACTAGCTGGTCTTGGTAGAGCTGCTTAGGAGGCTGAGGCAAGAGGATCATTGGAGCCCAAGAGTTTGAGGTTGCTGTGAGCTATGATGAGGCCAATGCACTCTACTCAGGCTGACAGAGTGAGACTGTCTCAAAAAAGAAAGGCAATTAGCTCTAAGTTTTATAGCACAAAATGAACAAATCCAGGTTGAGATGCTGAGTGTTGGCTTTTTCCAGATCATTGTCCTGTCTGAGAAGGAAAGATCCATCTCAGAAAGTTAACATCAATAACATTAAACTGTAAGAATTACTGATACACTTAAGTTTAATTATAATTAAATAAGTGAATATTAACATAGTCAAGAGCCTAACACAGTGCTTGTCAAATATGGATATTTTTTCCTTTTTGTTATTCTTTCACTTTTCTACTCTGATATTACTTACTATTAACATCTGGAACAAATAGTAAAGAAAAGTGACATACTATGTAAATTAATTGTGTAAGAATTCACATATAATTGATTTTTTCCCCTGCTTATTTTTATTTTTGCCACGGGCAAGTTTCAACAGAGTAAAAACTAGACGTCCAGCAAGGAAATTATTTTGCCAAATTATTCTTTATCAAAGCAATATTTTTCTTCTCTGTTTTCTCAGTACAACTGTAATACCTCAAAGCACTGAATAAAAATTCTTGAAAAAAAAATCAGAGTTCAAGCAACCAGGGTTAGTGTTTCTTTGATGAATTTCTCCTGTCCCTGGCTGTCTCTGACTACCAATGATGCAACTACCTAACTTAAGGTTCTGGAGGATCTAAGACTAACAGTTCATGTAAGTACTTCAATGTCGGGCCATGAATTCTGCAAAACACCCTATTTAATAGCAGTAATGGAAAATAATAACAGACATTTGATACTGTTATCACTATTTTACACATAAAAACCTGAGTTTTAGAAAAGTTAACATGCTCAAGGTTACATGTGGCATGGGGCAGTCATGATTCAAATCCAGGCCTGTCTGTCTCCAAAGCTTGGTTTGTTTTTATTTTTATTTTTGTATTGTTGGTATCTAAAGACAAAGGCTATTTTTAACTCCTGCAATGAACTCTAAAGCCTGTGACTTTAAAAATGGCTTAATTAATAAGGAAATGGAGGCAGTCTAACAAATAGAACCATCAAGTGGGTAAAATCGATTGAGTGTGCAGTGTGATACTGAATGTTCTGCTGGCCACATGGCTAATCAATCCGAACTAGAGGCACGTAAGTCAAGGTCAGTGACTCAGAATCAAAATAAGTCAAAGGCGGTACCTCAAAATAAAAATGATGTTTTACTTTTCATGCATTATCAGCTAAACAAATAATGAACAGTCAAAATCAAGCTGATTGTCTTGCATAAAATTGATGCTCCATCATTTCTGGGTGAATAATTGGCACTTTCTGGAGTTGTGGTTCCACTGTTACCCACATACGACACTCACCTGTTATGAAGCTGATGGTGGAGCTGTCACAACAGCTTAATTCTGGATCTCCCCATGTCACCATGGTAACCCGAAAGTTGTAGTACCATGCTGGCAACAGATTACCTATTCTCTGCATGAGAAAGAAAAATAAGCAAGGACACGAAAGACCAAGGTGGGAAATAATATTTTTGGAGTAGAGTTACTTTCAGGAGGTCATGAAAAGAATTAAAGAATTTTTTTTGTGCCTTTCTGTATTTCCCAAATTTTCCATAATAAAAAATTCTTTTTGGAATTAGGTGTTGCATAAATAAGATAAAATACAAAAATGGTTAATATAAAATTTAATATAAAAATATAGCTTTAAAAATGTGATCCAAAAATATGGAGTCCAATATTTCAGATTTTGTTTTCATTTTGCAATTTCTTATGCGATATTACACAAATGAAATATTACTTCTTTGTAAGGGACTGTACGTATGTAGTCCCCTGTTTGTAAGACAAGCGACTTCTCACAACTCTGTTTTTCCAGTGTAGACCAGGAGTCTGTGAACAGGAGTCCTTCAGAGTGGTCCTCTGGGTACAGAGCAATTGTGTACTTCATAAACACAACCTGTAGATAACCTATACTATAAAAAATGATTCCTGTCTTAGTAAAATCAGTCATTACCTGATCTTTTGAAAATCATCCTCCAATAGCCTGACATTAGGGGTATTTAACCGATATGTAGGTACCAAGACGTCATCATTAGAGTCAGGCAATGTCAATTAACTACTCAATGCCTAAGGAAATCTCTTATGTTTTCCTCCTCAGGAACAGAGAAACAATAAGCCCTCGATTCTGCGTTAAGAAAATTCATTATGAAAAAAATGGCAATTAGCCAATAAATTCAGAGGTGAAAGCTAACTTCATACAAGAATCACTCTCAAAAACAAAAAAAAGAACCCCAACACCTAAAATCAAAATCAGCTAAAAAATCTTGAAAATAGTATTACCCACGTGTATTTACAAAGTGATCTTGTTTACAGATAACTTTTTCTGACACATTTGGTACATAAAGGCAGGTCTGCTTCCAAAGGAAAGCATGACAGCTTGTGAAGGGGAGATTACCACGGATGCAGTTAGGGAGACGGTCGCTGCGATTTCATAGTAGGTTGTCCACTCTGATGTCATTGTTGTGGGGTTGAAATAAAACATTTCAACCACATATTTTCTGAACACTCCTAAGTAAGGTCTGGTCCAGCTCAGAACCACCGCTGTAGGACCCAAGGGATAGAGCATTAAATCCTTTATTCCTGTGGGAACTATGAATAAAGGGGGGGGGGTTAAAAAAAGAAAGCCAAAAGGAATGGTTAGTATCTTAGCAATGGCCTTGAACTCCTACTTAATAACCAGCCTTTCACTCTTCAGATACAATTTTTTTTTTCTTTTTAAAAGATAGGATCTCAGTATGTTACCTAGGCTGGATTTGAGCTCCTGGGTACAAGCAATCCTCCCACCTTATCCTCTGGAGTAGCTGGAACAACAGGTCCGTGACACTGAACCCAGCTTCCCTCTTCTGAGCAACCATTGAAAACTAAGTAAATATGTTTGGCTCTGATGTTTTTACCCCAACTAGTAAATGCTAAGGTTGTCTTCCAAATGTGCAATCCTGCTATGTCTTAACTCTAAAGGCAGAATAGTGGGTGAACCAGTATAGGCCTTCCGTGTATGATGAGAATTATTTGAGCTTGCAGTGTTGCATCCGTCCAAACATGACTCTGATATAGAAGTCATTACTCTATGGCTAGCCACTTACCAATGGCAAATGTCACAGGATCTGAAGGTGGTCCAATCAAAGGGCCTTTCCTTAGGTACATCACAACCTGGTACTGGGCACCAGGAACCAGATTTTCAATAATAGGTTTGCTTGAGTTTACCTTTAAACCAAAAACATCAGTAAGATTTATTTAAGTTGGGCTTTTCGAATGGGACATCATTTCTGGATTGAAGAACATTTTGTTTTCACAATATAGATGAGTAATTCTTCTTTCTGTTCACATGAAGCCATCACTGAAAAGTGATCCTAACTGTTCTCTGGACTGCATCTGTCTCTAAATATGTATAGTCTTGAAGTCCTTTTTAATGGTTTTTTTTTTGACTTCAGCATTTCTGAAACTTTACTATTTCAGAGGCTGAAATAGTATTAAGGGACTCTTTTTGGAACCACAGATGACTTTGAAATCCAGAAATTGTTACTTATTTTGAAGGTCATATTTCAAAATTAGAATGGTTTATAGTTTATGTGAACACTGAAGGGGACCCAGAACATTCAGATTCTATGGGTACTCTAAGCCCTGTTAACTGTTTTATACCCATCAATGTCAAGTGTAACTAAGCACATGAGAGACATATCAGCCTCTTGACCATAATCAAATCAGTAATACCATGAGGAGAGTCTGACATCCTAAATTGTAGTGTCAGCTGATTACATACAAAGATCAGTGCAGAAATGTCTTTGGCCTCTCATCACTTAGAAGCGTATACTACCTAATTATAGAATGAAAACAACCTCGGAGATTATCTAGTCCAAATCTCTCATTTAATAGATAGAAAAACTAAAGCCAGAGGGTGGCCAAGGTCACATATTTAGATGCAGTTTGAGGACTAGAAGCCTAGTGTAATGACCGCTAATCCACTACAACGCGGGTCACTGGGCTAAGCATTGAAATATAGTGGTAAGCACTTAGCAAGGCTATGCAACTCCATAAAATAAAGTTGTAGGTAACATTTCTCATTTAGATAAGCTTTTCTTTACTGTTCTTTTTAAAACTCAACTTTCGGTTCTGTACCAAACACCCTACAGAGAAAAAATAGTGAGAACATATAGGTGAATAAAATGCATTTATTAAAGTAGAATATTGCCACTCACAAGGACTGACGATTCAACTACCAGGTTAAGAAGTGTTCTGCTTCAAAATCTAGTACCTATAATAGTTAAGACAGTGTTGCTTAGAAGAAGGAACATAGGTTCTCTATTCAGATTGCCTAAAATCAAATTCTGACTCTATAAGCAGGAGGATTTATTTATATTTTATTTAAAATGCTTACCTTGTTTTCTTCATTGCTAAGATATATGTAGTAATATTATATACCTTACGGGTGGGGAGAATGCTTAAGCCGGAGTATCAATAAATCTGAGCCCATTGCTCTTACCAACATTTTGGCCTCTACATAAAATCGCAGAGTTGCTGCAGGAAGGAACACAAATCAGTGGGGCACAATGCTGCCGACAGCTCACCTACGCTGTCAGTGTTTCTGAGGGTCTCGTGAAAATTTTAAGGATAAATAACAGTACTGGTGATATTATATGATTTTTTGAATGTTAAAACTTCCCAATATCATAAACTGATTACAGGCAGTAGAAATCTCATAATTTGATTTGGTATAGCTTGTCCTACACATAAGTGGAAAAAGCAGCATGCCAAAATCTATTTTCTATTGGATTTACCAAAATAAGATTAAATTGAATTCATAAGTTAGCATTTCCACACTTCCTTTTTTTTTTACACTCTTTCGTATCAGGGTTGCTTGCTCATGGTTTAGATTTTTTTTTTTTTTGAGACAGAATCTCACTTTGTCACCCTCAATAGAGTGCTATGACATCATAGCTCACAGCAACCTCAAACTCTTGGGCTCAAGCGATCCTCTTGCCTTAGCCTCCCAAGTAGCTGGGACTTTAGGCATCCACCACAATGCCCAGCTATTTTTAGAGATGAGGTGTCTCTCTTGGTCAGGCTCGTCTGGAACTTGTGAGCTCAGGCAATCTGCCCACCTCAGCCTCCCAGAGCACCAGGATTACAGGAATGAGCCACTGTGCCCGGTCTCACGTTTTAGATTTTTATTTCTATCGTAAGACATATAGACAAAGCTAGTCAACTTCAAATGTCTTTTTCATCTGAGAAAATTTCTTAAAAAGCCAAATTATGAATAAGAATATATGTGTTACCTACAACTCAGAAGTACTGATTTATTTTTAAAAAAACATTTTAGGTGACAAAACTAATATATACTTATTGTAAAAGTTATTCACCCAATAAACGTAAATTGGAAGTCTTTCTGTTCTCCTTCCACAAATCTAGACAGTTCGGTTAGCATTCTTCTAGACCTTCCTCTAAGATGTATACATGAATAATATGCTATTGAACCACATGTGCATTATTGTATTATCAACATTGCTCCAGACTTTCCTTTTATTTTTTTAGTTTGAAAATTTTCCTTTTATCTTTTTGATAAGAGCCATTTTTTTTTATTAAGACTTTCCTTTTAAACTTAACGCCACATTGCAGACATCCCACCACACCTGCCAGTGCTGACCTAGCTCATTGATCACCCAGTCTACCTATTTAGAATTATTAGAATAACACAGGATATAAAGAATATAGACTGTTTCAGGGTGATATTAAAGTTTCTTTAGTTTGGTAATATTTTAGGCAATAGTTGATTCTAATTATTCGGATGACTACCTGGAGCCATAGTTACTTAAATATGTCATTATAACAAATTCACCCTAAGAAATTGTACTTTTTTCAATGAGAAAGCAGCTTGGGCACATACATTGCATTATCAAAAAAAAAAATGACAAGAGGGCAATGGTATTGCAAATTACTTGCTTTGGTAATAAATTATAAGCACTAATCTCTCCCTCCCCCAATGTATGAATATTTGCCGAGTTGCAAACATATATTTACACTTCTATCCCTCTAATGCCTTTTCATTTATTTTGAACCTCCTTGAGCGGGGGCAGAAGGGGTTTATTGAAGGTGGAAAGAAAAAATGCTCCTGCATTCTGCTTACTGAATAACATGTGTTTTATTTACCACAAGATCATTCCACGCTTCCTCCCTCAATTTCCACACATCTCATCATTCCAATACTCTCTTGACTGGCTTCATCCTTCATTCCCAAGAACTCAGCTGAGCTTAATGTCTTCCTAATTAGGTACCAATTCTATTCCTCATCAGCTAAAGAAACAAGAGGAAAGATGTACTCGAGAGGATTGCTATAAGAAATAGTAATATATAATAGACTTTTAAGTAATGGGGTTGATCTAAATAATAGTGGAAGTTCCTTTGAGTCTAAAATAGTCTTATTTCCACTTTATGTGATTCTCTTTGATTCTCTTTCCATTGGGTCTTTTCTGTGTATTTATAACAGTTACTCAGATTTTTCTATGGAGGATCTCTACAACCTCCCTGTTTCCCCCCCTTGATTCAAAAAGCATCCATTTAGGTCTGTTTAATAAGCATTAAGCACTGAGTCCTTTCATCTTTATTACAATCCTTTAAGAATGTTTTTTCTTCTATTACAGATGAAGACACTAAGGAGAGGAAGGAGGTTACTAGATAGTCAGATTCTTCTGGCTTTTAACTGTTAAAATCAGGTCTGAAACCCAAATCTATTTGCCTCTGGAATCTGTGCTCCAGCCTCTATCAAGATGGGCGGTAGAGGTGACTTTTCTAAAGAGAACAGAAGTGGCACTGGCTAGGAAGTCAGATCCTCTGGGTTCTGGTCTATGCTCTGACACTAACCACTGCATGGCTTTGGGAAGGTTCCTTAAATATTGACCTCTTGGCATTATCATTTCTTAATTTATAAAGCTAAAAGATTGATTTATCTTTTTGTGTGATTTTGTGAGTTACTATATAGTCCTGTAAGTTGTCAGAAAGCACTCATGGACCAAATAAAAATAAATACACATACATATATGATGGTGCCTAATTTTGAAATTTGATACATACATATCTTGGAAGAGAATACTGAGAGTACATTTATTGTGAAGAATTAACTGAGTTCTTTATGTAACACAGATTGAGCAATAACTTTATGTCAAACATATGTTGGTTAATAAATAGGATTACAATCGTTAGGGGAGATTCATCACGAAACTCTTTCCTTGGGACATGTGCACAAAAAGGACACTACTGCAAGAGGGATTCTACCTAACAAATGTAAATATTGTAACCTAATTGTTTGTACCCTGACATTAACTTGAAATAAAAAACATCAAGCATGTAGTGACACACAGATACGTGTGTGTATACATATATGATGAGCACAAATTCAAATTACTATGTACAATGTGCCTACATGGATGGTCAGACTCTGAACTTCATAAGCTCAGGGTCCTGACCTAACTTAGCCTTACCACTACACTGCCCGCAGGACCCACCTTGCACACACAGTCACACAGGAGTCAGCAGAACTGCAGGGCCGAGTGGGGGCTCTAGCAGCAAATCTCACAGATCATCACATATACATAGTGATGATCCTATGGTACTGTCAGTGGTATCGTGTGGCTTTGGAAAGGTTGCTTTCCAAAGGAAAAATAGAGAGAATGAGAATATAAAATAAGGAAATATTATGATGAGTTATTAATATGTGTTTGGCTTTAGAATCAGTCTTATTTTAGAATAATGAAAATTCTTTGCTTGACCAAACTTTAGTCAGTCTTCTGAACCTTCTTCTAGGCCCATCCAGGCACTTCCTTGTAAAATTCAATTTTAGGAAAGAATCTCTTATTAAGTCATTAATTTAGGAACCCCGCCCCCCTCCTTGACGTCTGATCATTCTTGACATCTGATCAAGTTCTGCATTCCCCACCACCTTCCAGGTGACCTCTAATCACCCTGGCCTGTCTTCAGAGAGAATCCTGTTAGGTTGGATTGGATTTGCCAGAATCCCTGTGACCCCTGATATTTCCTTTTAGTAGTTTTCACCCACTGACCACTCCCCTCTCACACCACTGCTTGTTGGCTCTAAATTCCCATTTGCCTGTATTGTATTCGGAGTTCAGCTCAATCTCTCTCCAGCACATCAAGACCACTCCCGTGGCTTCTGTACCTGTCTAAGGTCTTCCTTACCCTGCTTGAACAATATCACTGAATAATTTTTTCTCCAACAAGTGCTAAGTTTGAATTTTTTACTTAACATAAACACAGTACTATTGAATATAAAATTTAAAAATTATTATTTTTTTTTCTGGAAAATGTTTGCTTTAGGAAATAAGCCCAAAGCCCAAGTTAGATCCATACTGGTGACATCTTCTAGATCCCTTTGATTAATGGCCATGTGACTCTATGCTGGGTTAACAGAAGAAAATGATTAGGTTCATACATTTGAAAAGGAGAGCTTTATTTCTCATAAAGGGTTGCAGCCTGTGGGTGGCCATTCCAACAGACTGAAAAGCAGAACCCCGACTAGAAGTCAGGAACATGTGCTTTGAGCCAGGGACAATACTGAGCATGGTGGCCAAATATATATATTTAACAAGCTATAGGAGTGGTCATGATAAACATGTGTCTGTAAAATGGAGCTTTTTGTGTTTCTTGGGGATCCATGTTCAGAGAATGGCCACCCACTTGTATCAAAAGGTGAAGCAGAGGATGTGAAAAGCCTCTCCATAAACTGGTTAAACTACTCATGGTTGTGGTTCCATATCGGGAAAGAGTGCTGGTCTGGATCATGAGATTGATTTTTTTAGCCCTTTGGAAAAAAGCCCAGTGGCTATTACCATAGTGGGGGGTGTAAGGAGCTGTGTCTGACCTCCCATCCTGTCGTGGCTGGGAACTCAATCTTAAGGTTTCCCTGGGATCCCCTGGGCCAAGACAGGGTTACCTGAGTCAGTTGGGGGCTTAGAATTTTATTTTAGTTCATAGCTGGTTCTTGAGACTTTTTGAATGTATGTTTCCTCATCTGAAAAGTGAGTGGGTGAGTGTGTGTGTGTGTATACGTGTGTAGTGGGACCATGAATGATGGTGATATATATTAACACATTCCTCAAAAAGTTCTTGTGGTAACTGAGATGATGCCTTGTATGGTCTATTTCCTATAGTCCACTTTAAATACTGGTCTCCTGGCCCATAACTCTTAATAGGACCTTTCATATTCTGTTTTCATACTTGTATTTCAAGAAGGCATTGTCAAGGTGCACTTGGACCAGCCTTCTCTGGTTCATTTATCATTTACCGTATGTATCTGTACCCTGAGCCACTGCCTTCTTATGTGAAAGACATGGAATTGGTCCATTAGAGCAAGGAAGAAATGCACTTTGTAGCAGTTGAATTCTAAGTCATGATCTGTAGGGAAACACATTTTTCTATCAATGTAAAGTGTCAGTCATCTTGGGTGTGCTCAGGGAGGGAAGCCAATAAGCAAGCTGCACAATGAGCTGTGGTTACTAGTTAATCAGTTTAGCATATTTATTCCTTGATTTAATTCAAGTCAACGAGTAGCCTCATTCTCAAGTAAGGGCTTATCTCAGCATTCTATGGCTGTGTGGTGCTTCAAAGGCCACAATTCCTGAATTCATTTAAAATGAATTTAAAATTTAAAATTTCTCATTGTTTGCATTTCATTAAATGCTTGATCTTCCTGGAGGAAGGAAAACATCTCACATCATTTTCACATATAGCAAACATGTTTTCTGAGTGTTACATTTCTAATGCACTCCACGTGAATCAATCATTTAATTTTTATTTTTGGCTTTGGGGGAGAAAATAAATAAAACGACATTTTAGGAAGATGGGACTGGGCCTCAGGTTCTCAGGACATCTGAGAGCCAAGTTCACTGGGTGTCCTTGGGGATGGCTGTCCGGGGTATGTGTTCATTCTGTAGCCCCTCACAGGACCCCTGGTGTGCACACTGTCTCTGCCTCTACTCATGGATGATTGGTAAGGAGGCGGTCTTTTGACTTTATATACCTTCGATTTTGGTATGTTTTTTCATCAAGCATATGTTACTTTTATAGTCCAAATAAAAATTAAAAGAATGGGAAAAGCGGAACCAACAAATAAAAAAACTCTCAAACCCTCTGTTGGCTGTCTCCTCCTCTGGGAAGTTTTCCTGACCCATTTCCAAATCCCCTCCCCTCATCCATGCTTCTTGTGCTCTGTTCCTTCTCCCCATGAACTAACTCATCTGGCTTTTCTTCACTTACTTTTGGCCCAGGCCTCACTCTACGTGGTGCAGCAAGTCTATGTTCACCGACCCATTGTTCTCACTAGATTAGAAGCTCTGAGAAAGCAGAATGTTTAAACTTACCTACATTTCCAACATCTATCCTAGAACCTGGCACATTGTAGATGTTCTGCAGATTCTGTTGAATAAGCAATGAAAATAAAGGAACTTGGCCCTTCAATGAAGGGAAAGGAAGATGACAGTGTGACTGAAGAGCCATTGCCTGGCATTTCCTGGCCCCTCTCCTGGTTCTTGGCTGCAGCACACCCACCCAGAGAGAGCTCAGCCCTGCCCCAGTGCCTGCTCCAGCCTTGCCCCGCGAGCCTGTGCTTCCACAGGGCAGGCGCGCCCTTTCCTTTACCTGAGTGCAGTACTGCTTTTCAAGCCTCTGGCTCTCCTTTTGTTTCTGGCAGGTCAGTGACACCACAGATACAATGGTGCTGTTGTAGTTCTCTTGGGAAGACGTCCAGGACATCAAGGCAGTGGTGGAGCTTAAAACATGGACGCTCACGTGCTGGGGCTTCTCAGTCAACTCTTCAATCCACTCTCCTGAAGGACCTGAACATTTCAAATCAGAACACAAGGGCAATTTTATACTGAGCCGGTGGGAGGAAAGATTCTAGTTTTAAAAATCATGCTGTTCTCCTTTTGCCTTTGTGAAGAGATTCAAAGTAAGATTGGCAGTCAGACCAGCAACTCTTTAGATCTTCCGCTGAAGTCCAACTCCATGACCTCACAGCAGCCTCAGCAACCACAACCATGGTCCTACTGTGAGTCAGAAGCTCCACTTCAGTCATCATAAGCATTGGTTTGGGAGTATTCTGGTAAAGTCTCCAGGGACAATTTATTTCTCTTTTAACAAAGACTGGGTGTGGCAGTGTGGTATTCATCAGTGTGTCCAATTCCTTTGCTAGTAGGGTCTTTGCTGCCCAGAAATAATTGCTTTAAAATTAGGTGACACCTGTGGCTTAAAGGAGTAGGGCACCAGCCCCATATGCCGGAGCTGATGGGTTCAAACCCAGCCCTGGCCAAAAACTGTAAAATTAAAATTAACCACTACTACTACTCCATGAAAAAATTTAAATTTGGGGGCAACAGGAACAAAGAGGCCGGGGCTATATTAGAGATGAAATAGGCAACAGGTGGGATCAATTAAAGAAACTGAAACCTGTGGGTGGGGGGTAATTTGAGGGACAGAATAAGCTCCTTACCATAAAATATCATCTCCACAGACGTGCCTATCTATCAATAGCTTTGTTCTTTTGGATTTCCACAGTGGTTTTTAGCACAGTGCCTGACACATAGGAAGGACTCAAGAAATGTTAAGGTCCTGATTATCTACAGAAATTCCCTGCTGAAATACAAATGTGCAGCTTCCTTTTATTTGCTTAAGATGCATTTCTCTGTTCCTTAATGGAATGCTGTATTGCTGGGCTGAAACCCAGGAGAGGTAAAGGAGCAAGTGGTTCTGCAGGGCAGAGCGACGCTGGCTCTGTAAATAATGCAAATAGTGCAAGGGAAATAATAATAATAAGATGCTAATAGGTTAGCGAAGAGATAGAGCATTCATTATATATTATGTAATTGTGCAACATGTGTATTAATGAGCCTAACGCTCAGCTCTGTGTTGTTTGTGTTTATATATTTTAATCTCTTAATTTTTGTAACAAGTCTATAAATACTCCTATTAGGTCTCACTTTGAAGCAAGGACAGGGAAAGCAGAGCTGGGATTCATCTGCGGGAAGTCTGATTCAAAAATCCATGCCTTTAACCCTGCGTGAGACTTCCTGGAGCACTGTGAGATAGCAAAAAATCTGGAGATAGGAAAAGGGGGCCCAGACTTATGTTTTGCTCATCATTGGTCATGCAACCTTCGCCAAATGACTTAATCTTTCTGAATCTCAGTCTTTGCATCTGTCAAATGGAAAAAGCATGGGAAGTTCAAATTGAAAAGAACTTTAGAGACCAATTGCTTTATTTTACTGATGGGGAAAATGAAGCAGAGACCCAAATGACCTGCCCAGTGTCACAGGCCTAAGGACCCAATACAGATCTCCTGTCTCCTGAGTCAGTGCTCTGAGACATTGTCATGATGCTTTCTGGGTAATCTGTTTCACGAGATGGCTGTTACTATCAAATGATATTCTAGTTCATTAGAGAACTGTATAACTGCGAATTGTAGTTACTGTTATGAAGACACACAGAGAGAAAGTGGGAGGAAGCAAACAAATCCACTTATTCAATAGTTTTGCATCCGTACTGACCTGAATTAGCACAAGGGAAGGGTCATAGCAAGCGGCAGGGAAACAGATTTCGTTATCAAATACTCCGAGGTTCTAATCTTTGTTCTGACACTTGGGAAAATCACGGAGCTTTCCATGACTTTTTTTTTATATGAAACATGGGGATAACAAAAATGTTCCCTTCCTAAGGCTGTTGGAAGACGAATGTAAATCTCTACCTTAACTCATCTCTGGGAGAGCCTTCAAAAGTACGTAAATAGAAATCATAACGCAACAACAAACAACATAAATCGTGATGTAATAAATTGCCCACTCAGTACCAGAATATCTGAAACAGTTTTGTCAGGGAAATGGGCTGTAAATATAATTTGCTGGCATGTGATTGCATTACACAGAGCAAAATGAAACCACCTTCATTTGTCGCTCACTTATCCAGCTAAGGATCAATATTTATATTTATAATATCCTTTGTCAAACCAAATGAGTACACACAGTATATCCGAATAGCTCAGTGGCACAGAATAGAATTCCTAAGCATTCTCGAGCTTTATTGTTGTTTTGTAGGTAGAGAAAACCCAAAATTTCTAGTGGCCCATATTTTTCTACATCAGTGGTTCTCAACCTTCCTAATGCCGTGATGTATTTTCATTGTTACAAAGGGGTCGCGACCCACAGGTTGAGAACCGCTATTCTAGATGGTTACTAAGACGTGTCTCTTTGAAATACCTGTATTTTTGAGCCATTCTGATATGCCTTGAATGGCATTAGTCACTCTGGTACTTTTAAGAACAGGGCATCTGACACATAAAAACAGTTCAATAAATAGTTGTTGAATGTATAAAAGAAGGAATAAATAAGCAAATAGTGTAGCCCTAGCCTAGGATTTTATAATTTGGTATAAGAAGCAAGGTGAACAAAAATAAAATAAGACTAAAAAAAACCCCCACACTAAGAAGTTCTGTGATTTGTGCTGAGTGCTGTGAAGCACAGTCGAAAATCAGAGAAAAGAAAAGCAGAAAGGCGGGAATCATTGAGCAGGTTTTCGTGGAAGCCATTACCAATAGCGGGGGACCTGCACGGGTGGACAAGGAAATATTTTGGTCAGTGAAGCATTTTTAGCCTCATAGGAAGAACCAAATACTTGACTTCTATTTTCATTTTCAAGCAATCTCATGTCCAAGATCTCCCACGCTTGAAAGACACCCAAGGCAATTATCAACACACATTTCTGCGTGTGATGGAAACTTTAGGGCTTTCCCCAGCGGTGAGATATATATATATACATATTTAAAGTAAAAATGTCATATGAGACATTTTCAACATTTCAAAGCTGCTATGTGAACTGATCTTCCTCAGCCCTCATCCTTCCCCTCCCACTCACCTTTTTGAGGATTATTTAACAAACGATGGTATTTTGCCTTTGCAAAAGGCAAATTACTTTTCTGAGAGTAATTATAGTCCTTGCCTTTTGGGTTTTTTAAAATGCTGATCAGAGGCGCATTTAACTCCTGATAAGTTGGTAACTGATTTTTCGCCTTTAAACTTCCAGTAAATATAATTTAGCTGAACCTGTTACTGAGACATGCAGCCGGTGCAGGCTTTAAGGCTGACTTCCTCTCCGCTATCCCCCCACCCCATGCAATCAGTAGAAGCTGCCCTCAGACTTGACATTGGGGGTTTTGGGATGCACTGGCTTTGGCTTCTTCTGTCACCTTGATGCAGACTACACCTACATTTGAATCTTTGTTTTCCTTTTCAGCCACAGAAGCTTAATATTCTGAGATTTTTCACATTGTCCTCTACAATGTTTCATTATGGCCTCACACGAAAGTCATATTTCCAGAATTGCACTCCCATATCCTTGGAGAGTTTGTTATGGCAAGTGCAGAAGGTCAGTTTAATAACTGCACAATCATTACAATAATAAAAAAATCCTCAAGTTATCAAGTTAAATCCCCGAGTAGGTTTGCAAGCTATTAAACATAGATAGTATATTTCCCTGCTTTCAGAAGCTCACATGGATCTGGGCCTCTCCTGACCTTGAAGAATTCTCAAGATCTCTAAGGTTGGCGAATAATTGACATCTGAGCATTGTTAATCTCACCAGTTTCAATGTTCTAGATTCCCACAAGTGCAAAATAATCTCTCTGCTACTTACTGATATAAAAGCTGAGTGATTTTGCTGACTGACTTTTTCGAGTTTCACAAGATCCTGAAGAACTAAAGGTTGTCACAGACAACTTGTATTTCCCGGGCGCCTTCAGTTCCGCCACAAATTCATGCGCGTCTTCATCCACCGTCAAATGTTCAGTGAAGTTCTCTAAGTCACATACAAAGAGAGAGAAGATGTCTGAATGGATACCTGGAAGAGCCCAGGGCATAGACAAACTCAATTAATTTAAGAAATAGGTAGTTTTAAAAAATATTCTTTCCTTTCTTTGGTCAATTGTACTTCTAAACTAAGGATACTATACAAGGAAGATGAATCAGAATTCCATTTTTTGAATAATACTTTAAAATAATAAGCCAAAAATCATGGTGTCCAAATCAATAAAATTAGGGATGAGGGTGCACTGCCTATCCTTATGTATGCTTACCCAACAAAATCATGGGCAAAGAATAGAGGCAGATTGTTAAGAGAAGACACCAATCATTGGCTCATTGGCTTTCTCATCTGGACATAAGGGATAAAAAATAGCCAGCACCAAATATAGGTTCTTTGCGGTAGCATCATTTATCCAGAAATGCTTTAACATATATTGAATTATTCCTAGGTAGAAATAATTTTTCTGGATAAATTTTCGGACACTTGTACTATTTTTCTCTTCATCTCTTTGCTTCCAGAACTTTCAGAAGCAAGAATTATTTTACATTGCTTCACAGTTCATCTCCTGCTGCTTCATGTGAAGTCCTATCATCAGTTGGTGACTGTAACAGCC
>CAUYQV010039363.1:0-24281 GCA_963574575.1 Galagoides demidoff | reverse complement strand
TTTTTTAATTAAATCATATCTGTGTATAGCTATTGTACCTCATGACTGTACAATACAGTCATGGGGTACAGTGTGCTGTTTTTATACACAATTTGAAATATTTTCATCAAACTGGTTAACATAGCCTTCATGTCATTTTCTGAGTTATTGTGTTAAGACATTTATATTCTACATTATGTGCCACAGCTCCTTTCTCCAAGCCATTGGCACTTGCATGGGTGCGCGGGTGGTAACTTCGGTCACAGGCATCCTATTGAGAACATTCAAATGGCTAGGGGAAAGGAGTTCACACATCACCAGTGCCAGCCCCACCAACAAGGTCGGCTCCCCCTGTTAGTTTCCAGAAGATTTAACTGTATTTGAATAAATGTAGATTGTTGTATTATACTTAATAAATATAAGACATCCCCCTGAAAATAAGCCCTAGTGTGTCTTCTTGAGAAAAATAAATGTAAGACAGTGTCTTATTTTCAGGGAAACACGGTAGGTAGGGAAAAGTACCAGCAGAAGGCATGTAATGAAGGTAATATTTACTCAAATGTACATTATTTGCAAAGGTTGACAATACTGAAACAAAAAGAGCTACAAAATACCCAACTGAAGCCTGTTATGCTATAAAAGGAGGCGATTTTCTAGTGCTATAAAACAAGAACACCTACCTCTACCAAGTCCATGTCCTTAAGATTCAGCCCTGTTCTCTTCAGTGCCCCACTGATAGCAGGGACAGGACCTATATGAGAATAAAAGTCTTATATAGAAATTAATGTCGTATTTATTCATGTATCAAACTTTTCCTTCTTTACTAAACATGTAAGGAAGGAATAATGTGACAGTTACTGGTAGTCATAAATCTTACTACCTGCACAGCACATATTAAATGATGTGACAACAGAGAAACAGAAAATGGAACTGAGGTGAAAAGCTGCTTATACAGCCACACCGCAGATGAGCCACTTACACGAAACGCTCCACCATAAATGGCTTAAGGATTTCAAACAGCCAAAGCGGGCCTATGTGGGACTCTATAGTCAGTTATACATCATACTTGATATCAAACAGCAGAGCAGACTGAGTGTTCTCTTGGGATACAAACCACACATATTCATAGTAAAGAAGTGATTTTGATACACTCTGAATCTTCGGGCCTATTTGGATAAAAGGAAATAGCAATAGCATCCCGTGTTGGCACAGAAAGATGGGAAGCAACGAGATACTTAAAAGATATCTGGGCTCGGCGCCTGTGGCTCCAGTGGCTAAGGCGCCAGCCACATACACCAGAGCTGGCAGGTTCGAATCCAGCCCGGGCCCGCCGAACAACAATGATAACTACAACCAAAATGTAGCCGGGCCTTGTGGCGGGTGCCTGTAGTCCCAGCTACTTGGGAGGCTAAGGCAAGAAAATCGCTTAAGCCCAGGAATTTGAGGTTGCTGTGAGCTGTGATGCCATAGCACTCTACCCAGGGCAACAGCTTGAGGCTCTGTCTTAAAAAAAAAAAGATATCTGAAGTAAGGAGATGTTCGTAATTCCAAGGGTAGACAGAGAATTTAAACACAATATAACCCCTAACTCAGGAAATGCAAATTACCTAAGAAAACTTAAAATTTCAGCTCCCTTTGGTAAGTTACTAAGTATCTTTAAAAAAAAAAGTTTTAGCTCCCCAATTTCTGATCACCAATGACATTTTAATACTGCTCATAATTTTTAAGTGAATCCATATATTTTTTTCCCAAAGGTAAAAAATCTGGCTACAGAAGGTTATCTATTTCTCCCTTTGTTCTTGGAGAATGAAACTGCCATAAATGTCTACAAAGAGAAATATGTGGTATGTTCTGTTGAATTCAAGTCGACAAACATTCTGCAACAAGTTTCATACATACACCTAAGGTAAAATGGGAAATCAGTCTTTATAAGAAAAGCATAATGAAACCTAAATATAATTATCAATTTAATTTACCACCCAGTTAAAATGCTCTTTGGCCAACACTCTGCTCGTTGATTAGGACAACCCAGGTAATGCTTTTCAACTTAAAATGAGATCTGTGTGGCTACTGATTTAATACAGAATCCTAATTTCAGATGTGTAAGGCATGATGGGTAGTCAATAGCAAAGCATGAGTCATCCAGCATGGAAAGGGGATGAAGTAGCCCAGGGTGGTGAAAAATACAGGGAAGGAAAGGCCGAAGGTGCTAAGAACACCGCACACACTTACTTCCCCGTCCTGTAAACAGCCCAGCAAGCAGTTAGCTCAGAATTGTTATAATTCTAACAATACCCTAGGCCGGAACTGGATTTATAAAGCATTCTTCCCAGACCATTCTGTTATTTACTGGGACTTGGGGAGTTTTAAGATTCTTGCTAGAAAAAGGAGACCTCATTTCTAGCCCTGGCTCCTGCCACTAATAATTGTGTGACTTTGGGTACCTTTTTGGGCAGAAAGCTTCTCAACAAAAGTGTTCTGCATTGTATTTTAACCTTTTTCTCTGAGTACTGAAATTCTTTCTACAAATAAAAGTCAATTAATAGAGAGAGCTAGAGCTGCTGAAAGCCAGAGGCTCAAAGTTCTACCCATCAACCTCTATGACGGCCACCGGGAGGCGCTATAGGGAGCACAACCTTTCCATAACTGTGTACTTGCAGCTGTTTTCATGTCCTGGCTGTTCCCCTTTTCCTGGGTCTATGGCTATTCTGCAGGGCTAAGGATTGCCATATGGTAGATAGCTGCAGAGCTGAGGAACTACTATTCTTATAAACTGGATCTGGAACGACAAGTCAGTCCCCGCTAAGTACTCATAATTTACTCAACTGGAGTACTTCCAGTAGTTAACCTTGTTCAATCCCATGCTACGTAGAAGTGACAGACGACCTTCCAGGAGAAGGAGACATCTGACACTGTGAGACATGTGGTATGCCTAGTTCTGCTCAAGCCCTGAGGATAAGACAATCCTTCCACAGTGTCCTTCACTGCACTTAAAGGCACATACCCAAGCCCAGGAATGGAAGGAAGGCAAACCACATTTTCTCTGCTCACTGACCATGCTAATCTATTAGCACCTATTGTGTGAGATGAAACTGAAAAAGAATTATAAAATAATCTATATTAAATAAATTTGTTTGATCATCAAAAGTATCTAAGTCCCATTCCAGAAGCTGTAGCTAAAAACAAAACAAACAAGAAGCATCTAAGTACATGGAAGAAAACTCCATGTTCTTGGGCTCTGCTCCAGATCTCCTGAAACAAGATCACATGGGGTGAGGTTAGGGGTAGATTTTGAAAATCATCTGGGGCTGGGAACCACTCTGGACACCAAAATGATAAATGCCATAACAGCACACATATGTTTAATTTCTCAGTTACCTTCTACTTCTAAGACAAAAGCTATGTTTTACCAGTAGAGGGTAGCTAAAAGCTAGTCAACTCTTAGGACTGTAACAGGCAAAAATGGACTTTTAACAGCTGTCTAATGGCCTCATAGTTCTTGTCTACACAAATTTGAGACACATAATAAAGGATGATAAAGTATGAACATACAGTTTGCTTTCTTAGGAATTCTGCACATAGGTCAGTCTCCTCTGCAGAACACGGCAGCACAGATGGCTGAGTACTAACTGGACCCCACGTCAGTGTAAATGCTGTTATCCGAGCAGAGCCCACAGGACCTGGGGATCTCTGAGACAGCAGGTTAACAACAGGTTATCCTCCTTCCACCTTGGGACCCACCTCAAAAAACAAACTAGTCAGAAAAGGCCTAAGCTGACTATAAAGCAGGGCTCCTCAAACTTTTTAAACAGGGGGCCAGTTCACTGCCCCTCAGACCGTTGGAAGGCTGGACTGCAGGTCATGGGATGAGTCAGCTGTTAAGCAGGACAGGCAGCGCCGGCAAAAACACCCGGCGGGTCGGATAAATGTCCTAGGTGGGCCACATGTGGCCCGCAGGCTGTAGTTTGAGGACACCTGCTATAAAGAATCTGAAACTGATACTTCAGGGCAGACTTTTCATTTTGAGGTTATAGGTGGAAAAGAACACCTCTGAACACCAATTTTACTTTTGTAAGTAAGGCACCTAACTGGTTCCGTTTCTCCAAAGATTAATGACAGGAAATTCAGCATTATTGGTGACTCCTAGGAGTGTATCCAGCAAAAAGCTCTTTGTTTTACTTTTAATTCATATGTTTTGAGCCAAGCCTTTCTGTTTGTAGGGAGTTGCAAATTTTCTTTATCTAGTACTTTGCCAGTCTAGATAATTATTTATAATTCTTTATTTTGCTAATAAGCTTCCGCTGAGCCAGAGGAATATTACTTTGACTTCCTGAGAAAATATGTTTAACTCACAGTGAAAAGAATGCCTGATTTAGAGGGACCTGAAGTCACACCCTGGCTCCATCACTAACTGGTTTGGAACTTTTCAAGACAACCTTCCTGGAGTTTTGCCCTAAGTTAGACTGTACTGCTGTTAGGTTTGATGGACTGTGAATGGATTGTGTGTGTATCTGAAGGCTAATGAATGCTACTTACAATGCTTAATAAAAATCTTTATTCTTCCTAGCATTCTGGGAGGCCAAAGTGGGAGAAATGCTTGAGGTCAGGAATTTGAAACCAGCCTGAGCAAGAGTGAGACCCTGTCTCTTCTAAAAATAGAAAACTATCTGGGCATTGTAGTGGGTACCTGTAGTGGGCACCTGTAGTCCTAGCTACTCAGGAGGCTGAAGCAGGATGATGTCTTGAACCCAGGAGTTTGAGGTTGCTGTGAACTAGTCTGACACCATAGCACTCTAAGAAGGCTCTATCTCCAACCCTCCCCTCCCCCACAAAAACCAAAATGAAAAAAAAAAAGTTTAGTCTTTTAGTATTAAAAAGAGAGAAAAATCTTCTTAAGCCTAACATTCACATTCACAGTGAAGTCTCACTTACTGGAATTGTGGGAAGACAAAATGAGGTACGCTAGTGCCTGTGGGGTAAAGTGCCCAGCAGGGGGCCGGGTGTACTTTTCCATACAGACTTTCCATTCCACCCCATGAATTCTCCCTAACTGTGCTCTTGCTGTTCTTGAAAGAAATTTCATAATTTCTTTCATCTTGTGAGGATCATGTAAATCTTCTGTTATTTTCTGTGTGTTAATTTTTAAATATCTCAAATGGACAATTAGATGTGATTACTGACCCAAAGGAGTTTGTATAGTCTTGGTTTTCCTATTATATCTAAGACAATTCTTTACAGAGAATATTTGTTGAAATGACAGATTACCTATCTTACCTTTTCTCCACAAGCGACCTGGATTTGGCTACTTTTTCAGGACTTTGAATGTCAAAGTAGACGTATCTCCAGAAATACAATAGAACCAGTTGGTTTTGCTAGAAACTTACCAATACCCATGATAGAGGGATCACATCCAGACACAAAGTAGCCCACAATTCTTGCCAGGGGTGTGAAGTTATGTTTTTTAACAGCATCTTCACTAGCTAGGACAACAGCTCCAGCACCATCAGATATTCCCTTGAAAACAAAAACAGTAGATTAACTAAAGGGTAAAAGAATCCAGTTAATCAGGGTTTGGACTAATGGAGTAGTATTACTAATGGAGTGGTAGCAGGAACATGGCATAGAGAGCCATGGAGTAATGTGGGATATAATTAGCACTCGTGGTACTCTGGTCGAGTAAGAAGATCGTTTCAGGCCCAGAATTCAATTTCACTAATGGGAAGTAGACAAGAGTGTCAAAGAAAAACTTTTATCTAAATGTAAGAAGAAATCTGATGAATTGTATATTAAATGCAATTCCATTAAAATAGTGAATATTTTAACAAACCAGTTAGTGATGGAGCTAGGGTGTGACTTCAGGTCACTCTAAAGCAGGCACTCTTTTCTTTTCTCAGGAAGTCAAAGTAATATTCCTCTGGCTCAGCTGATGCTTATTAGCAAAATAAGGAATTAATTATGACACAATTAAATATAAAATAATAAACCAGGCAGATTTCCTTCCTACATTGTGAAAAAACTAAGAAATCAGAAGAGTAATAAGAGACGGCCCTAGCTAAAATATTTTGTGTTGGACTATGAACACCCAGATAAAGTGAATATGAACACGACTAGTTTAAGGTCAATAAAGACTAGCGTGAAAACCACCTCTGGGATGCTTCATGATTATTTAGCCTTGAGCACGTCAGGGAGAGGTCAAGCTGCTCTGAGCAGTGACACTGACCGAGGCGTTTCCTGCAGTGACGGTCCCGTCTTTCTTGAACACTGGAGGAAGTTTCTGCAGCTGTTCCAGTGTGGTCTGGGGCCGCGCATGCTCATCCACTTGTAGGGCCTGTTTTCCTTTCTTTGTCTTCACTTCAATGGGCACCATTTCCTCATTAAAGTAGCCGGCCTCGTTAGCTGAAATAACAGAAAGACTCTCATAAGAATTAAAAAAAGAGAAACATGAAAAAACCCAGAGTCTTCAATTTAATTTCTGGTCAACCCTTTCCTTAAGATGAGCCTTTATCACTTGCTAATGGAGAAGTATTAATACACTGTCATGCATCTATGCAACTGCATTGTACACTTTTAAAAAATGAAAATTTCAATTGTCTTTAATTCCAGCTTTCCATGAGATGCTATAGTGTTTGTCTATTAACTATAGATTTAATTGTACTAAATTGATTTAAAGCCCTTTTTCTCTTGGTGAGATAAGAAATCATTAAAACGGTGCCACGATGTCTATGCTACCAAATAATCTATGACTGAAATTTAACAGTGACAGACAACCTGAAGAAATTACATGAGCTGTCATTGATACAATTATTAAATGTAAGTAAAAGCTACGTTGACCTCCATTGACTAGAAGGGACTATAATAATCTAGAGCTTCAGAAATAGGCTAAGTCAGGAATAACACCATTTTAATATTGATATCACTTTAGAGGTTACAAAACACTTTCACTAGCCCTTATCTGGTTTTATTAAATAAGCAGGAAAGGCAAATATTAGAATCTCTATTTTACAGATGCTCTGTGGGTGTACGACTTGACTAAGGAAAGATAGCTTATATGTGGCAGAACTAACAATTTTTGGCCTCCAGACCACTCCTCTTTCACGAGAAATGTATAACTAAAAAACACAGAGGAGTTGAATGGCATCAGTGCTATCCCACTTATCCCTTTGAAATGCTAAAATGGACTGACTTTATCCTCACTATTTAAAGCTTTTAATATCCCAAAATAAGAGTTTTCACTGGCTTGTAACGGTTTAATTTTAAACATCTTTTTCAGAAGCCAAATACACTTCTTCAACTTGCCATATTGATAAAAGAACTGTTGTCACGTTGCTCATTTGGACTGGCTCACTGGCAACATGCTGTGTTACACCAGGGCACTGTAATTAGGGTCTTGGGCTATTTCTAAGTCTCTAAGTCAGTGCAGTGATTCTCAATTAAGAATGGGAGGATGTTCCCAATGGGTCTTTTCCAAACACATCACCCCTCCTTATGATTAGGACATGGTTCTTGGGGACAGACGTCTACTCTGTTCCGGGAGCCACAGTGAGCCATCATCACCTCTAATGGAGAGTGTCATGTCCCCCAGCATGTTCTACCTATAATAGGACCAGTTCAGGACAAAATTCAAGTGTCCAGCTAGGGCCAAGCAACAGTATCACTTTTTAAGTAATATTAACTTTTTCCAAAGAGAAATTTCCATTTACTTTTACAATAATTAATAGAATATCTAATCACCCCCCCAAAAAAGGATAATAAAAAGTGTAATTTTAAAATTATACTTCTGCAATAATTTGTAAACTAATACAACAATTATACCATTATAATCTGAAATCTTGAAAATCTTCCTACAGATTTCTTTATAGATACTGATATGCAGTTTCACTGACCCGCTTTCCACCTCTGCTGTGACTGCAGGGCATATTTGTCACATTCTTCTCTGCTTATTTTATGTTTTGCAGCAAGATTCTCTGCAGTAATTGCCATGGGAAGCTTGATGTGCTGGTCTGTCAGTCCTGCCCACAGAGAATCTTCCAGCTATTAAAAGATATTAACAGAGTGATGTGTTAGAGCATTATCTTTTGAAAATAATATACTATAACTTAATAGTTTCAATAAACAAAATAAAATTATACTGGTAAACATTTGCTATTACTATTGATATTTGGTTCTGGGACTTTTTTTAAAAAACATCCAGAGTCACACAATAAAATGTCCATATTCTCTGTCTCTAAATGTGGGGCTCTAAAGAGACCTAACTGTACTAAAAGGGCAGAGTAGTACTGCAGGAAGTTATCTTACCATCAAAAAGTAAATCCTCTTAGGTCAGCAGCCCCCAACCTTTTTGGCACCAGGGACGAGTTTCATGGAAGACAATTTTTCCATGAACTAGCGGGTGACATGGGGTGGGGTGCTCAGATTCTCCTAAGCAGCGCACAGTCCAGATCCCTTGCGTGCACATGTGACAGGAGGGTTCGCGCTCCTGTGGAGGTGGAGCTCAGGCAATGCTGCACCTGAGGGGAGTGGCTGTAAATACAGGTGATGCCTCCTTGCTTGCTGCTCACCTCCCGCTGTGTGGCCCTGTCCTGGCACCAGGAAGAAACCTGACCATGAGTCCCCCTGCAATGTTTTCCTGTGGCTACGTTACTAAACCACTTAGGAGCTGTCGGAAAAACTATACGTGCGCTCCTTTCCATCCCATCATGTGACAGGCACAGCTGGTTCTGCCAGTTACTAATGAGGCTAAAAAGAAGCTGGGACAGTCTCCTGGAGTTAGAGAAGAGGTTGTTAATTATTGTCCAGGTAGTTTGAGTCTGATGAGTGCACTCCATTTGCTGTCTCATCAACTTGAGACACTGATGTGTTTTTGCAAAGATTTCTCAAATTTATTCAATGGCCAAAATATTGCTAAAAAAGTTTTTAAGTTTCATTCCTTTCAACTTCCAAAAGGCCTAGGTGAGAAGCTGGGAGAATGGTGTAAGTCAAACATTACTTTAAAAAAAAAGCAAAAAAATACAAAATGTTACTAGCCCTTTCACATGGGAGAGAGACTATAATATCATTCTTTATCAGTACAGTGTTATCATTCTTATGTTGTAGCTCTCAAAGATGGAAGGATCAGTTTTTGTCTGATTCAGAATATTGTAATCTGTATTCAAAGATAATGTTTTCTGTGATGAAGAAATCTGTCCCGTGATTGCTCCAGAAATAAAATGTCTGTAAGTCCTGGTGAAGATTTAATTAAGGTAAAAGATTAAGGTACCCCTTTGCCTATCTCTTTAATCCACTTGTTTGCTTCCTGTCTTCCCCACGCCTATGGTCACTTATATGTGTCAATCCTACTATTAGTGGAGTGCTGAGATAGTCTTAATTTCATGTGAACTAAACTGTCAGAAGAACTAACAACCAAAAAAGAGATTTGAAATAGTTTACTTTAAATCATTTGCATTTTGCCTATCTTCATTAACAAAACTGGTTTCAAAGTTAGTTTTCTCTCTTATAAAAAGCTACATTATTTAAAAATAACTTATCTAATATCACAAGAAATAATTCTTTAAAATTGCAATGGTTCCAACCTTGAGATCTGATCCAAGTTTGGTTCCAAAACGCGTGTTTCTGACACAGTAGGGAGCCTGGCTCATGTTTTCGGTCCCTCCACACAAGACAACTTCAGCGTCTTTAACACAAATATCCTATTTAAAAACAAATGAACAAGCCACAACAACAAAAACCTTTTTTATTGTACCTAAAAAAAAATTAAGAAGTACACACAATTACAATTCTAACAAATACTATACCCTAGCTTATGGTGTCTCAAAAGGAAATGCTTTTAAAGTAATTATATAGCAAAACCATTCTCAAGATGCAGGGGTGGTGGCAGTGGTGGTGGAAATTAATAGATTTAGACCATTTTTGCCTGAGTAACAGACCCTACCTATGTTCTGGCTAAGAATAGTAATTCTTAACATAAATCTTAAAAATCAGCAGAGATATTAATGTCTGGCATAATGTATAGCAGATAACAAAGAACAAACCCTTTTAAAAGGCAAAAGAAAAATTTACCCTACTAATGGATGCATCTGAAGGAGACCAGAGATTTATAAGAACTGAGTCAATCCAGGGTGCTCAGGAGAAGGAATCTGTTTCATTTTTCCAACTCTGTTCACATTTCTCAAAATAGAAGCAAATAGTAAGACTCCAAGAACCTGATGTTTAAAATTATTGTTAAGAAAATCAGGGTCACTATTTAAGACACATCTTTGTAGAAACAAATTAATGTGAAAATAACTTATTTGTTACAATATATCTGTGTCTTATTTTGTTTGTAATCAAATGGATACTTTTACAAATAAAATTGAATTTCACTGTACTCTCTTCCCCTGGGTTCAGAGGAACAAACATATTTCCCAACTGTCTTTTAAGAAGGTAATACTAGTTTGGACTTCTATCAACAGGTTAATTCAGCTACTTTGCAGTAAAATACATTTTCTTATCATCTTGGAGATTCTTAAACTCTCCTCTTTGCCTCACAGTCTTTATCCACTGTTTCCAACGGCCTTGTGGGTAACTCTCACAGACCTGTGTTGAAATTCTGCCTCCCTGACTTAGCAACTTTTAATCCTTCAACAATCAGTTTCTGTGCCTGTGAAATGGGAACAATAATAGTTCTTGCTTCATAGGATAGCTGTGAAGATTAAATGCTATGTTGAATGTAAATCTAGCACAGTTCAGCACATAGGAAGCACTCAATACAAATGATGAACATATTAGTTTTTTATTTTTAAATTTTATTTGTTTTATTGAGACAGAGTCTCACTTTGTTGCCCTCTATAGAGTGCTATGGTGTCATAGCTCACAGCAACCTCAAATTCTTGGGCTCAAGTGATTCTTTTGCCTCCATCTCCCTGGGAGCTGGAACTATAGGCACCTGCCACAATGCCCAGTTATTTTTTTTTTTGTTTGTTTAGCAGGCCTGGGCTGGGTATGAACCCACCAGCCCTAGTGTATGTGGCCGGCACCCTAACCACTGAACTGTGGGCACCGAGCCATATTAGTTTTTGAAAAAAAAAATTGTGGTAAAGCAAACTTAAAATTTACCATTACAACCATGATTAAGTACACAATTCAGTGAACAACTCAATCAAAATTGCTCCATCTCTTTTATTTACAACAGGCACTTATAAATCCATTTGCGGGTAACTCTTCCAGAACGCTCTTCACTGAAACTCCATACCTACTAAACACTAACTTTCCCTTTTCCCCTGCCCCCAGCCCCTGACCATTATTGCTCTACTTTCTGTCTCTATGAATTTGACTGCTCTAGCCACCTCATCTAAGCACACTCATATGGTAGTGGACCTTTTGTGAAAGGCTCATTCCACTTTACGGTCCAGTATTAGCTTTCAAGCATCTATTTTCTTCCTGTGATAGTTTTCCAAGAAAAATCAAATGTTGACCCCTCCTAATCAGCCCTCTAAGATAAAAAAGCTAAAGTGTTATATGGGAGTGGGAATAATATTAACGTATTTCTAGAGAATTAAATATAATGTTGCCCATACCTGACATCCATTCACAATGGACTGGAAACCAGAGCCACACAGCCTATTAACAGTGAGAGCCGGGGCCTCTTTTGGGACGCCCACTCGTAAACCAACATGCCTTGCCAAGTAGATAGCATCTGAAGAAGTCTGGAACAGAGACAGGGGAAAGAAAAAGAAAATTTCCTCTATAAATCTAGGAATCAAGCACAAAAGACACAGAAGTGTTGGCAATCAATTAAAAATGATAAACTACATGGCTCTAAGGTAGGACATGATGCGCACGGGTGCAGCATATTATATATGTTTATGATCTGGATAAAAACTGTAACTTAGCCAATTGGGGTTTTCCTATTTTTTTATTGTAATAAAATACACAAAACATAAAAAAATTTACCATCTTAACTATTTTTCACTGTACAGATCTGTGGTATTAAATAGATTCCTCATATTGTGCAACTATGACCAGTTGGTTTTCAAACACATAAGAGTATGACAGCTAATTACAGAAAACCTAGTAAGTCCTTAACATAAGGCAGACCTTTTTTTTTTAAACTTTTTATTTTTTTGCAGTTTTTGGCCGGGCCGGGTTTGAACCCACCATCTCTGGTATATGGGGCTAGTGCCTTACTCCTTTGAGCCATAGGCACCGCCCAAAGACAGACATTTTTAACAATTAGGGCTTTTTGAAATGGAACAGGCTCTTTCAGAGCAGTGTGTTCCCTAAAAGAGGAAGGGTCTGAGGCTGTGGTTCTCAACCTTGGCTTCAGGCTTGGCTCACCCGGGAAGCATATTTATCCTCCTGTGAACTAAAATTGCAAGGCTCTCCCTCAGCAGCGGACTGTGTGTACCCCTCTTGGTGAAGGGGATACCCTACAACTGACTTGCTAGCCATGATACAGACGGTCAGAAGAGCCTCACCATGCCCCCTCCCTCCTTCAAAATGCGCTTTCTGTCTTATTAACAGGCCTAAGGCTGAGCAAGACAAACCTGCAGGTTCTCAATATACATGACAAACCACTTGAGTCTGGGCACAGAAGTCCAGTGTCTTGTCTCTAATGAACAGATCCTTACCTTAACTCAACATCCCTTTCCCCTGACAAAGCCTAACTCTCAGTCAACTGACAACTAACGAGTCCCTAAACCCACCTACAACTGGGAATCTCCCCGTTTCCTCCGACTTTGAGATGTCCTACCAACATATGCCTTCCATGTATCAATTTATAACTCTACCTATAATTACTGTCTCCCTGTAATGCGTAAACCAAACTATAACCCCACCATAGTGAGTCCACTTGCTCAAGGTTTCTTAGACATGGCTCCAGGCCATTGTCTTCAAATTTGAGTCAGAATAAGCATCTTTAAATTATTTTACAAAGTTTGGCTTCGTTTGGGTTGAAACTCCTAAGCAAACCAATAAAACCAGAAAGGCTGGAGGTGGGGCCTGGGCATCAGTAGTTCCTTTTAAAAGCATCCCAAGTTACACTAATGTAAAATAGGCTGAAAACTGTGTACTTAGAGAGAAGACTGATGAAAACTGGTCTAGAGAATGAAGTAGGGCTAGACTGCTGCTCCTCAAACTTTAAAATGCATACCTGGGCACTTCATTAGAACACAAGATGTTCTGAATCAAAAGGTCTAGGTCTGCCCAAGACTACACTTCTGACCATCTCTTTGGTAAAGACAATGTTACTAGTCCAAGGACCACACTTTGAGTAAGGGATAAAATAACTATTAAAAAAAAATAATGATAATACATATAACAGTATTTATAGAGTGCTAAAGCAAATTTGGCAAAATGTAGTAAACCGATCCACCAAGGTGAAGAGTTTTAGAATTTTTTTTTTTTTTTTTGTCCAGGGGCTGGGTTTGAACCCACCACCTCCGGTATACGGAATATACCGGCACCCTACTCCTTTGAGCCACAAGTGCCACCCTAGAATTTCACTGTATTATTCTTTTAAACTTTTATGTAGGTTTGAAATTTTTCTTTTCTTTTTTCTTTTTTTTTTTTTGAGACAGAGTATCACTATGTTGTCCTCTCACAGCTCATAGCAACCTCAACCTCCCGGGCCCAAGCAATTCTCCTGTCTTAGCCTCCCAAGTAGCTGGGACTACAGGTGCCCACCACGACGCCTGGCTATTTTTTTGTTGCAGTTGTTTAGCTGGCCTGGGCTGGGTTTGAACCTGCCACTCCCAGTACCTGTGGCTAGGGCTGTAACCACTGTGCTGTGGGTGCCGAGCTGGTTTAATTTTTCAAAATAAGATTCAATAAATTCAGCACATTTATAGACTAAGGATTTTGAAAGCAGATGGAACTCAAAGGAATTCAGAATAACATCAATTCACTAATTAAATGTTTCATTTATTGATTGAGGTTATCTTATTTTATAAATTAATGTCATCAAAAAGATTCTTGGGCAATGGATACTCTTTTGCCAAGGTTTACCTATTTTGGAAGTGCTTCTTCTAAGACTTTATAAGGTCCAAGTTGGTAAAATAGGTGTTTTAGAAAATATAAGCAGTCATTTGAGGTAATGGAAAGAATATGACACTAGGAATTAGGAGATTTGGATTGGAATCCAGACTTTACCATTCCTTAGTAGTGTGAGGTTTCCTCATATGTTAGTAGAGGCCTGAAATTCTACAAAATCTCTAGGACTGCTTCAGGCTCTTGAATGGTCTGTAAATCTTAGAACTTATCTTTTAAAAAAATCTAACAAATTCCTTATTATATGGTTTTTTTCACACATCAGAATTTCTTTTCTTTTCTTTTCTTTTTTAAGAGACAGAGTCTTACTTTATCACCCTCCATAGGGTGCCAAGGCATCAGAGCTCACATCAACCTCCAACTCTGGGGCTCAAGCAACTCTCTTGCCTCAGCCTCCTGAGTAGCTGGAACTACAGGCGCCTGCCAGAACGCCCTGCTATTTTTTTGTTGCAGTTTGGCTAGGGCTGGTTTCGAACCTGCCCTCCTCAGTATATGGGGCCGGTGCCCTACCCACTGAGCCAAGGCACTGCCCAAGAATTTCTTAGAACAAAATACCTTATGACCTTTAACACTAAGATGGCTAATTTTAGCTGCTGACTTGATTGGATCAAAGAATACCTAGAGAACTGGTGACGTACTGTTTTGAGTGTGTCCAAAGGAGACTGGCACAGGACTTTGAGAGGACTAAGTGAGGAAGATCCGTCCTCAGTGTGGGTGGGAATCATACGTTAGTTGGGATCCTCGATAGGAGAAAAACAGAGGAAAGCTGAACTGGTTTCTCTCTGTGCGAGAGTTGGAATACAGTTGTCTTCTCCTGTTTTTGAACATAAGCAATCTAGGTCTCTGGCCTTTGGGTTATAGGACTCACACAGTAGCCCCTGGGTTCTCAGGCCTTTGGACTTAGACTGAGCTACAGTAATTGTACACCATGACCAAGTGGGATTTATCCTAGGAATTGTTTCCTAAGAAAAAAATACAATTCATTTATTTTAATGCACATTTAATTATATTTAACTGAATTACAAGAATAGCTTTGTGGTATTTGTCAAATGTTATTTGAAGCCAATTCTGTTCTCTTCTAAACATAAAGGACTAACCCCAAATACTTATCTATTAAGCACTTAAAACTCTTCCTAGAAAACTATATCTTGGTCTGACAGAAAACTTGTCCAAGAAAGACTGCTTTTAGGAACGGCGGCACGAACACAGTGAAAGTGATACTATTTCTAGTGACTTTTGGGGCAAACTTTGAGAGAATCCATACTGGGGGAAAAACAGAAGGATTTTAGAGAGGAAAAATCTCCACATAAAATAAATTATAGAAAAAACAAAACCCCAAAGTATTCTACTTCTGTTTGATCTGTTCTAATGCTTTCTTAGGTCAAAGGTAAAGCCCCTCCGCCCCCCCAAAGAAAATTCTTCATGAAAATATTTTAGATTTAATAGACATAATTGCAAAAGAAAAAATGTCATTGTTTTTTCTGCATGTGAAGATACAGACTGGGAAGAGGGAAAGAATGATCTTATTTAAGGTCTAATGATTTTCTGTGTCCATGGTTATTCTCTTTCCTTGAGCAATGATCACATCAGTGACACCTTTTAAAATACATATGTGTGTGTATAGATATAAATAGATTACCGCCTCCTTTTGGTCCCCTTGGGTACTTTCACACCTAAAACAACCTCTAACTAGACGCCCATACCACACATAGTAAGATAGAGGCTAAGTCAGTTGCCTATTCCCTGTTAACACTGACCAAGCTCCTACAATGTGTGAAAAATTATGAGAGGTGAGTCGTATATCTTGGGTTGGCAACCCTCCTTAGGTGGGACATAAGGCAAACCAATCAACTTCTAATAAGTCAATCTGCAATTTCAGAAACATGGAAATGCATCTCAAGTCAGACAGATACATAGTTTTCAGGATATGCTGCTTTGAATTAAGCCTGTCAGTATCCCTGGAGTCTGACCAGTACTCAAATTACAAATTTCAAAAACCTGTAACTATTATTAACTTTATTGCCATTATTATGCTAAAGGTATTATTTTCAGAAATGGATCAAAGAAAGCAACAGGGTGACTATCTCCCTCTGTTTTACCAACCTGCGCGACATTGCCTACAATGACGCTGTCAACAGTTTCAGGTGAGACTTTGCCAGCAGACAAGGCAGCTTTGGCAGCAAATTCAGCCAGGTCAGTAGCCGTGAAATCTTTCAGAAGACCTCCGTAAGCTCCAAAGGGCGTTCGTTTAGCAGCCACAATAAACACACCTGTTACAAAGAGCAGAGATTTGTAAGCAATCATGGATTAGTCAGTGTCTCTAGCATGCTTTAAATAATTTTATTGTAAAACCTAATTGTGAAGTACAATTAGATAACTGAAAATTGTTGCCATGCAATAGTAGATAGAACATGTCACACCCATGGAAGCAGTCTTAAAAGAGTTACTGGTTTGGTTAGTAGCTACACGTGGGTGCCAGGAACTGCACTGCATGCTATCATATAACCCATTCCAATTAGACAATGTTCTTGTTCTCTAATGCTTTACAATGCTAAAACACCTGTTGGGAATTGAAATACTTCTTTCTTCTCAGAGTATAGGGCCTAGTATTATAATCAAAGACTCTCCAAACTAGAGCACTCTTTAAGTGTGTAGGAGGTCAACTACTCACCCTATAAGAACTCCCTCTAGAAAATTCCTGACAAGAGGTTCTAACCTCCACTAGGAAACTTTTAATAAGAAGACATATCTACTGCAGGAAGCAGTGTGCCCATGTATGAGCAATATAAACGATTAACTTTTCTTCATACTGAGCTGACTCAGCTTGCCAAATCCTCCATCAATCCTAGTTCTATACAAATGCATCTCAAGGCAGAGATATAGTTTCTAGAATATACGCTGCTTTAACTTTGAATGAAATATGCTATTGTTTCTGGAGGATGACTCAAATTACAAATTTCAAATAACACGAACTATATTTTACTATTATCATGTATTCTTAGGAAAAAATGGACAAAACAGTAACCTTTTACATGTGTAGCCCCTCCAGGATCAAGAGTCAGCTAACCTGTAAAATTTCCCCAATGGACATTACATTACATCTCTTTTCCCAGGTAAATAAAAAGCATTCTTCCAATAGTTCTTTATCTGACATCAATTTTGATGGCTGTCCTCTAAAGACACTCTAGTTTGTCAACATCTCATTAAAATGTATCACCCAGAATATAACAAAATACACTACATTTTATCTAACCACAAAGAATCCAGGGGAATGATCCATACATCTATTAACACTAAGACTGTACATTGGCAGCATCATTACTACTTCAATCAGTGTCCTTTTACACATAAATAAAAGTCATACTTTCCCAAACACCTACTGCCAACTGCCAGAAAAACTTGTAACTATACAAATACATAATGACTATGATGTGAGGGGTATCCAGTAGAGTTGTCTGATACAAAACCCACACGTTGGTAAGCAGTACGGGTGGTAGCAGTTTCATGACACTGATATCCATTATTCATCTACCATTTTATCCTTTGTACACAATATATTGTATAATCTTCCCAACAACTCAAGATAAACATGACAGCTAAAGCACAGGGGGAACCTACTATGTGACAGACTTCATGCGAGGCCCTTCACATATACTAACTTTATTCTCCCCCAAACAATCTGAGCTCACATTTCCATATCTGGTCAAGAAATTACAGGACTTTTAGTAATGGGCTGTGCTAAGATATTGACCTATATAATGGAGACTAACCAGTCCTTATTCACTATCGGTACCTAAGCACAATCTTCCAGCTTATGTCTATAATTTCTTTCCATGGAACAGATTAAACCAACCCTAAAAAAAAAAAAAAAAAAATTGCAACCTCTCTTTTCATTCATACTTTAAGAAATGTACAATCTAAAGGAAATTAGGAACAATAGATACACTTACACTTTGTAACAGATTTACAGATGTAATATTCAGATATTTATAAAAGGCCATAAATAGTAGTTTGTGCATTGCAAATGTTTTGTTTGGTGGGTGGGCTGTTCTGTGCCACTGTGCCTTCCTGAATCTTTGCAAGTGTCCTCTAATCCTCCTTACTTAATAGTGTCTGCCTATTTTTGTATCAGTGTTATATTTATTTCACTTTTCCCCCCCTTTCCATGCCTTGTTCTTAATTTCATTAGTTCTGCTTCTGGTCATAGCCTACTATACCCCTATTTGAACAACCCTCCAACAGTTAACAATGACAAACTCTAAACAATTTATACTACAACTACCTGAAGGTCTTGGGAAGGAGCAAAACTAGAGAGATGAGAAAAGCTGACACTTGGAAGAAAGGAACAGTACGGGGGAGTTTCCATTTTCTTTATACCATCTAATTTGATGGCCAGCAGTCCATGCTGGATGGAATGGCTACAACTCAGAAACTTACAGTCTAACTGGGTTTAAGAGTAACATGGCAACAACAGCCGCCAGAAAGTCAAGAGAACCTGGGAAAGGAAAGCACCACAGAAGAAAAGTCCAAAATTTCATATAAACTCTGCCCAAATACTGTGGGTAACCCCTTAAACATTCATGTGTGAGTTAGATCACAAGAATCTAAGCAAAGGCTAAAAAAACTGAACTGAAGGCACAGTGGCACAGAACAGCTCACCTACCAAAACATTTGCAATGCACCAAACTAATATTTATGGCCTTTTATAAATATCTGATTATATGTGTAAATCTGCTACAAATTATAACTGAACTTATGGTGCCTGTAGTCCCAGCTATTTGAGAGGCTGAGGCAAGAGAATCGCCTAAGCCCAGGAGTTGGACATTGCTGTGAGCTGTGATGCCACAGCACTCTACCCAGGGTGAGCAAGTGAGACTCTGTCTCTTAAAAAAGAAAACAAAACAAAACAAAAAAACTGAACTTAGATTTGAGCTTCTGCCCACTACTAAGGGAAACATATTTTAGTATAGTTCAGGCTAGTAAACTAGTCGACAAGAAGTAAATAAGTAGCCAACAATCAGTGAGTCAATACTTTTAGGAGGAATATAACAGGATATCTGTAATGTCCATGGCAAAACTCAAAATTAATCCACACACGAGGAACCAGAAAAATATGACTTGTTTTTAAGAAAAAAAAAAACAAAAAACCAATCAGTAGCAACCAACCGCAAGACTCAGACTCTGGGATTAGCAAACAAGAATTTAAAAACAGCTATCTACCAGAACTACGCTCAAAGATGGAAGGGAAAATACGCTCATAATAAAAGACAGAACATTTCAGCAAAGACCTACATATTATATAAAAACCAAAATGGAAATTCTAAAACTGAAAAATATACAAAATAAAAAGTTCACTGGATGGGCTTAAGAGCAGAATAGAAATGAAGAAAAATTGAGTGACTTTGAAGACAGATAAATAGAAATTATTTGATCCAAAAAAAAATTATTTAGTCTGAAGAACAGAGGGAGAAAAAGATTGATAAACAGAACAAAAATAAAGCATGAGCAGAACTGCAATGTCCAACAAAGGAGCAAAGGCAATTCTTCACTGGAGAAAGGATAGTTTTTCAACAAGTGGTGCTGGCATTAACTGAATATCTACATTTGAAAAAAAAAAAAAAAGAAACTTAGACCTAGACTACATTCCTTTCACAAAATTTAACTCAAAATGGACTTAAACACAAAATACAAAACCATAAAATTCCTAGAAGATAACATAGGAGAAAAATCTGTACAACTTTGGGTTTGGTGCTACCTTTTTCGGATATAACATCAAAAACAGGATCCATGAAAGAAAAAAATCATGATGTTGGACTTTATTAAAATTCAAAACTTCTACTCTGCAAAAGACACTGCTAAGAGAATGAAAAGACAAGATACAGACAGTGAGAACATATTTACTATACACCTGATAAAGGATTTGTATGCAAAATATATAAACAGCATTTAAATCTCAATAAGAAAACCAATCAATTTAAAAAATGGACAAAAGATACCAACACATGTCACCAAAGAAGATACACAGATGTCAAATAAGCCTATGAAAAGATACTCATCATTCTATGTCATTAGGGAATTGCAAGTTAAAGAACATGAGATACCATGACACAACTATTGGAATGGCTAAAATTCAAAACACTGACAACACCAAATGCTGGTGAGGATGTGGAGTAATAAAAATTCATTCATTGCTGGTGGTAATGTAAAATAGTATAGCCCACTTATAAGATAGTTGGACAGTTTACTACAAAATGAACCATACTTTAAACCATATGATCCAGAAACTATATACCTTTTTATCTTCCCAAATGATGTAAAAACTTCTACCCACACAAAAACCTGCACATGAATGTTTATTTGTAACTGCCAACACCTGGAAGCAACCAAGATGTCCTTTAATAGGTGAATAGATAAACAAATTGTGTGAACATTATTTAGCAAGAAAAAGAAATGAGCTATCAATTGCTTCTTGGCTTTTTTGCTAAGATCAAGTGTAGAAAATGAGCTATCAAGCCATAAAAAGGAGAAATATTAAATAAATGCATTACGTTAAATGAATGAAGCCAGTCAAAAGGTCATGTACTGTACAATTTCAACTGCACAAAATTTGGAAAAGGTAAGGCTACAAAGAGTACGATACTGTCAAAGATCAGTGCTTGTCAGGGGTTCAGAGGCAGGGATGAATAAGTGGGACACAGAGAAGTTTAGGGCAGTGAAATTATTCCACTTGACACTGTAACAGTGATAGATACCATTTATACATGGTATCTATGTCAAAACCCATAGAACTATACAACACAATGAGTGAACTTTTTTTTTTTTTGAGACAGAGCCTCAAGCTGTCCCCCTGGGTAGAGTGGTACGGCATCACAACTCATAGCAACCTCCAACTCCTAGGCTCAAGCGAGTCTCCTGCCTTAGCCTCCCAAGAAGCTGGGACCACAGGCGCCCGCCACAACGCCCGGCTATTTTTTGGTTGCAGCCGTCATTGCTGTTTTGGTGGGCCCGGGCTGATTCGAACCCGCCACCTTGGGTGTATGTGGCTGGCGCCTTAGCCACTTGAGCCACAGGTGTGGAGTCAATTTAAAGGTTCTTTCTTCACAATTTCATAAATTAGATACCATGTCAAATTTGATTTGATGTCAATTTTACATGGATATTAAGAGGTCTAAAATTTATCAATTTCCAACACTGAATTAAAATCTTTTCTATTTTTAAAGGTTCTGAATGATTTATTGATCCAAACTGTAAAGAGTTAGATGCACCAAGAAAGGGCCTGATAAGATGTGATGATTTGGCAGAACAGGAGAATCAACTTGAGTGGACAGACAGGAACTCTGCCTATCTTTCTGTTATATTGCTGTGTAAACATTTACTTACTTCCTTAGCACAACTACAGACAGCAGCCAGGGAAAATTAAGGCAAAGGGCTTTGGCACCCATTTCTGTTTCGGGATCAAGGTATTTTAGTGGGCCTACTTGCCTTGACAGGATATATGAATCCTTCCAACAACCCTAATGAGGAGCAGGAAGCTCTTGCCAAACACTGGGCAGGTGCTAGTAAAAACCTGAGGGATTGCTTCTTGCTGACTTGAAATTCAGTAAGTTAATGATAATCTTTGCCAAAGTTAATTCAAATGTGCCCTTTTCCCTACAGAAGTCACGTGCTCGTTCTCCCGTCCAATCTGGTAAACACTGGGTATGCTACTAAAGAGAAGTGCATACGTTTAATGACTCTAACTAGCCTATAACATCACTAACTGAAGATCAAGCCACTTTACCTCTCTGGACTTAGTGTCCTTACCTGTACTATAGTAAAGTGTATCACAAATTTGTACATTTTATACTTTCTTAGTACATACAGGTGTCAATGTAGGTTTATTTTCTTTGCCAGGTTTATAGCTTTCATCCAATTTTAAAGGGGTCTATATTATAAGAAAAAGGTAAGACCCACTGATAAAATATTAAAATGAGAGCAATAAGAATAGTTCCTTTTTAGAAATAGAGCTCATTACAATGCCGCCTTTTAAAATTAAGTGGGTTTTCTGATGTCTTCTCTAAAAAACAATTCAACATGCAAGTTCACAGTTGAGATGGGCAAAGGGAAATGCATTTTGCAGGAAACTGCATACACGCTCCCTTTTGTTCCTCAACACCCATTTTCCACATGCCGTTTTGGCTTTTCTGACTTCCAGATCCCCCTCCAGTGCCTAGCTGACATCTCCACTTGGGTGCTTCCCAGGCATAAAAAGTTCTTTTCCTGAAACTGAATCCTCAATCTTCCTTTCCAAATCTATTCCTCCCCCAGTTTTCCTCACTCCCTAAGTGGTACGTATCATCATGAACATAGTTCCTCAAACCAGAACCTTTAGTCATTCTTGCCCTTTCCTTCCCTTCCCCACATTCAACCTGTCACACATTTTATCAAACCCATCTCCAAATCTATCTTAAAATTTTCTCCTTTTTCCCCCCAATTTCACCGCTCCCAAAGGATTCAAAGCTGTCATTTGCTGTTGTAGTAAATCCCTTAAAAGGTCTCCTCATTGTTAAACAGACAGCTCCCGTTGCCTGAGCAAATACGGTCTGGCTGGAAATCAGATCCTGTCATCTTCCGCTTTAAATCCTTGTCTGGCTTTCCACTGAATTTAGAATTAAACCCCACAGGGCCCTGGAGCACCAAAATGGTTGGTTCTTAGAGCCTAAGCTTTTTCCTGTTTCAGGGTCTTCATTTGTGTTCTACCTGAATGTTCTTCAACTGACACATGAATCTCTAAATTAAGATTCCATTGACGGACCATTTGCTATGAGAAGGAAGTTTGCATATTTGTTTTAAACGAGGGAAACTCTAGAACTTAAGTACCGAATGGCGTTCACGTTTCCCGCAGTGGCTCAAGTTAAAGCAATAGAAGAGAAAAGGGAGTATGGCAGGTCTTCCAACAGAACCTCCCACCTATCATTTTTGGCGGTCAGGCCACTCATGCGGAAATTCACTGGCGACCCTTGGAGGGCATCTTCAATTCCTCCCCGCACACCCTGCTCACCCGCCGCCCAGAACACAGCGGTCCGGCTGCTCCCCGAGCCTCGAGCTTACGGCATCACCTATCTTTCCTAAAGCGCAGTAGCTGGGTTTGAAGAGCAAGGAAGAGAACCATCTCCAAGGTCAGAAGCAGGCAAACCTTGCTCTCAACAGGGAGGTGCACCGAAATCGCGGTCGCGAGCGCCTTACAAGCAAGGGTTTTGTCCTTAACCCAAACCTTCCTTTCGGGTTGGGATTTTATCAAAGCCCTCTAGAACCGATAAGACTGAAGTCACCCCACGACCCCGACTCTCCGCATAGCCTGGAAGCGAAGGCCCGGCCCGGGAAGGACATGACCCCGAAGGGCAGAGAGGAGCCGGCCGCGCTCACCTCGGAGCAAGGCCATGGCGGCGGGTAGGTGCTCAGCAGCGCAGGATTCCCGTGGCGGTTCGCGGTGTTCCCTGGGAGGCCCGCCGTTATTCCGCCTTTAGGGGTGTGGGCGGTGCCCCAGGCCACACCCCCGGCTCCTACCCCCTGAGGGCGGTGAACCCTTAGGCCGTGTCTGCCCCTTCACCTACTTCCCGCGGGCTCCCCGCCCCCACCAGCCGGCCTAAGCGTTGTTCCCTCTCCTGGCCCCGCCGCTCCCTACGCCCCATCCTGTAGCAATCAGAGGTGCCAAGTCTGCCGGGGAGACAGCTGGGGGGAAATGAACACGTGCCTCGCCAGAGGATTTTTTTCTTCACATCACAAAGACTTTACAGACTTTCCCTGTTTCCAAACCCAGAGAATTTGACTTGACAACCCTTATCCATCCTACCCCTGCCCTCCTCCCACACACAGGTAATGAATGTTCCCCTTCAGCCCAGCCTGCAGCACTAAAAACACAAGTAGGCGCTTGCACACCCACCACCTAAAACCAGCCAGGCTAGAGGGAGACTGGGCCAGCAGTCCCGGCTGGGGGCGGAGCCGGACGTTCATGGGCGGGCACGACGGCGGTCGTGCGGCGGATTGGCTGGGGCCGGCGGCTGCGCAGACCACCGGGCGGAAGCTGGCTCCTCCGGGCGCGAGAGCTGGTTTGAGTACCCGGCCGGGCAGGGTGGTGTCTGCTGGGGTGTACGAGCGTGGTAGGTTAGGGCGCTCTTGGGTCCTCGATACAGGCCTGGAATGAGCCCGCAATATTTTCCTTATATGATCAGGTTCCATGGCTGCTTGCCCGGAGCCTGAGATGATTATGAAAACGTGGCAGGCGAAGTGGGGCCAGGGAC
>CAUYQV010039362.1:0-48562 GCA_963574575.1 Galagoides demidoff | reverse complement strand
TAATCAATATAAATGAAGGTGTTGTGGATACTCGTTGCTGAATCAATGTATGTGAAGGTGGTATGGATACTCATTCGTGAATCAATGTAGGTGAAGGTGGTGTGGATACTCATTAGTGAATGAAAGTAGGTGAAAATGGTGTGGCTACTCATTAGTGAATCAATGAGGGTAAAGGTGGTGTGGATACTCATTAGGGAATAAATGTGTGTGAAGGTGGTATGGATACTCATTAGTGAGTCAATGTGGGTGAAGGTGGTGTGGATACTCATTAGTGAACCAGTGTGGGTGAAGGTGGTGTGGATATTCATTAGTGAATGAAAGTAGGTGAAAATGGTGTGGATACTCATTAGTGAGTCAAAGTAGGTGAAGGTGGTGTGGACACTCATTAGTCAATCAATGAGGGGAAGGTGGTGTGGATACTCATTAAGGAATCAATGTGGGTGAAGATGGTATGGATACTCATTAGTAAATCCATGTGGGTGACTGTGGTGTGGTAACTCATTAGTGTGACAATGTGAGTGAAGGTGTTGAGGATACTCATTAGTGAATCAACCTGGGTGAAGGTTCTGTGGATACTCATTAGTGAATCAATGTAGGGGAAGGTGGTGTGGATACTCCTTAGTAAATCCATGTGGGAGAAGGTGGTGTGGATACTCCTTAGTAAATCTATGTGGGAGAAGATGGTGTGGCTACTCATCAGTGAATCAATGTAAGTGAAAGAGATGTGGATACTCATTAATGAATCAATATGGTGAAGGTGATGTGGATACTCATTATGAATGAATGTAGGTTGAAGGTGGTGTCGATACTCATTAGTGAATCAATGTGGGTGAAGATGGTGTGGATACACATTCCTGAATCAATGTATGTGAGAGTGGTGTGGATACTCATTAGTGAATCAATGTAGGTGAAGGTGGTGTGGATACGCATTAGTGAATCATGTAGATGGAGGTGGTGTGGATACTCTTTAGTGAATCAACATATGTGAAGGGGGTATGGATACTCATTAGTGAATTAATCTGGGTGAGTTGGTGATAGTCACTAGTGAATCAATGTAGGTAAGGAGGTGTGGAAACTCATTAGTGAATCAATGTAGGTTGAAGGTGGTATGGATACCGATGAGTGTCAATGTAGGTGAAGGTGATGTGGATCATCATAAGTTGATCAATGTAGGAGAAGGTGGAATGGATTCTCATCAGTGAATCAATGTGGGTGACGGTGCGGATACTCATTAGTGAATCAATGTAGGGGAAGGTGGTGAGATATGCATTAGTGAACCAATGTAAGTCAAGGTGGTGTGGATACTCATTAGTGAATGAATGTAGGTAAAGATAGTCTGGATACTCATTAGTGAATCAATGTATGTGAAGGTGGTGTGCATACTCATTAGTCAACCAATGTAGGTGAAGGTAGTGGGGATACTCATTAGAGAATCAATGTAGGTGAAAATGGTACAGATACTCATTAGTGAATCAATGTGTGTGAAGGTGGTGTGGATACTAATTAGCAAATGGATATGGGTGAAGATGGTATGGATATTCATTAGTAAATCAATGTGGGTGTAGATGGTATAGATAGTCATTAGAAAATCAATGTAAGGGAAGGTGGTGTGGATTCTCATTAGTCAATCAATGTGTTGAAGGTGGTTTGGATACTCATTAGTGAATCAACGTGGGTGAAGGTGGTGTGGATACTCATCAGGGAATTGATGTGGATGAAGGTGTTCTAGATACTGATTAGGGAATCAATGTGGGTGAAGGTGGTATGGATACTCATTAGTGAGTCAATGTGGGTGATGGTGGTGTGGATACTTAGTGAATCAATGTAGGTGAAGGTGGTGTAGATACACGTAAGTGAATCAATGTAAGTGAATGTGGTGTGGAAACTCATTAGTGAATCAATGTAGGTGAATGTGGTGTGGATAATTATTAGTGAATCAATGTAGGTGAAGGTGGTGTAGATAACCATTAGTGAATCAATGTAAGTGAATGTGGTGTGGAAACTGATTAGTGAATCAATATAGGTGAAGGTGGTGTGGATAGTCATTAGTCAATCCATGTAGTTGAAGGGAGTGTGGATAATCATTAGTGAATCAATTTAGGTGAAGGTGGTGTGGATACTCATTAGTGAATCAATGTAGGTGTAGGTGGTGTGGCTACTCATTAGTGAATCAATGTGGGTGTAGGTGGTGTGGATAGTCATTAGTGAATCAATGTAGCTGAAAGTGGTTTGGCTACTAATTAGCGATTCAATGTGGGTGAAGGTGGTATGGATAGTCATTACTGAATCAATGTGGGGGAAGATGGTGTGGATACTCATTAGTGAATCAATGTAGGTCAAGGTGGTGTGGATATTCATTAGTGAATCAATGTGGGGGAATGTGGTGTGGATACTCATTAGTGAATCAACGTAGGTGAAGGTGGTGTGGATACTCATTAGTGAGTCAATGTAGGTTAAGGTGGTGTGGATACTCATTCGTGAATCAATGTAGGTAATGGTGGTGTGGATACTCATTAGTGCATCAAGGTAGGTGAAGGTGGTTTGGATACTCATTAGTGAATCTATATGGGTGAAGGTGGTGTGGATAGTCATTAGTGAATCAATGTGGGGGAATGTGGTGTGGATACTCATTCATGAATCAATGTGGGTGAAGGTGCTGTGGATAGTCCTTAGTGAATCAATGTGGGGGAAGGTGTTGTGGATACTCATTATTGAATCAATGTAGGGGAAGGGGGTGTTGATATTTATTAGTGAATCAATGTAGGTAAAGGTGTTGTGGATACTCATTAGTGCAGCAATGTAAGTGAATGTGGTGTGGATACTCATTAGTGAATCAATGTGGGTGAAGGTGGTGTGGATACTCATTAGTGAATCAATGTGTGTGTAGTTGGTGTGGATACTCATTAGTGAATCAAGTAGGTGAAGGTGGAGTGGATACATTATTGAATCAATGTAGGTGAAGGTGGTGTGTATACTCAGTGAATCAAAGTAGGTGAAGATGGTGTGGATACTCATTAGTGAATCAATGTAGGTGAAGGTTGTGTGGATACTCATAACTGAATAAATGTAAGTGATGTGGTGTGGTCACTCATTAGTGAATCAATGTGGGTGAAGGTCGTGTGGATAGTCATTACTGAATCAATGTGGGGTGAAGATGGTGTGGATACTCATTAGTCAATCAATGTAGGTGAAGGTGGTGTGGATATTCATTAGTGAATCAATATGGGTGAAGGTGGTGTGGATACTCATTAGTGAATCAATGTAGGTGAAGGTAGTGTGGCTACTCACTAGTGAGTCAATGTATGTGAAGGTGGTATGGATACTCATTAGTGAATCAATGTAGGGGAAGGCGGTGTAGATACTCATTAGTGGATCAATGTGGGTGAAGGTAGTGGGATACTCCTTAGCAAACGAATGTGGTATGGATACTCATTAGTAAATCAATGTGGGTGAAGGTGGTTCGGATATTCTTTAGTGAGTCAATGTGGTTGAAGGTGGTGTAGATGCTCATTAATGAATCAGGGGGTGAAGGCGGTGTGGATGCTCATTTGGGAATCATTGTTGGTGAAGGTGGTGTGGATACTCATTAGTGAATGAATGTAGGCTGAAGGTGGTGTGAATACTCATTAGTGAATCAATGTAAGGGAAGGTGGAGTGGACACTAATTAGTGAATCAATCTAGGTGAAGGTGGTATGGATACTCATTAGTGAATGAATGTAGGTGAAGATAGTGTGTGTACTCATTAGTGAATTAATGTAGGTCAAGGTCCTGTGGATAGTCATTAGTGAATGAAAGTCTGTTGAAGGTGGTGTCAATACTCATTATTGAATCAATGTAGGTGAAGGTGGTGTGTATACTCATTATAGAATAAATGTAGGTGCAGATGTTGTGTGTACTCATTAGTAAATTTATGTAGGTGAAGGTGGTGTGGATCCTCATTAGTCAATCAATGTAGGTGAAGCGAATGTGGATACTCTTTAGTGAACGAGTGTAGGTTGAAGGTAGTGTGGATACCTATTATTGAATCAATTTAGGGGAAAGTGATGTGGATAGTCATTAGTGAATCAATGCTGGTGTAGGTGGTGTGGACAGTCATTAGTCAATCAAGGTAGGTGAAGGTGGTTTGGATACTCATTAGTGAATCAATGTAGTTGAAGGTTGTATGGATTCTCATTACTGAATAAATATAAGTGATGTGGTGTGGATACTCATTAGTGAATCAATGTGTGTGTAGTTGGTGTGGATACTCATTACTGAATCAAGTAGGTGAAGGTGGTGTGTATACTCATTAGTGAATGAAAATAGGTGCAGATGTTGTGTGTACTCATTAGTCAATTTATGTACAGGAAGATGGTGTGGATCCTCATTAGTCAATCAATGTAGGTGAAGCAGGTGTGGATACTCTTTAGTGAACAAATGTAGGTTGAAGGTGGTGTGGATACTCATTATTGAATCAATGTAGGGGAAAGTGGTGTGGATACTCATTAGTGAATCAATGTGGGTGTTGTTGGTGTGGATACTCATTAGTGAATCAAGTAGGTGAAGGTGGAGTGGATACTCATTACTGAACCAATGTAGGTGAAGGTGGTGTTTATACTCATCAGTGAATGAAAGTACGTGAAGTTGGTGTGGATACTCAGTGAATCAATGTAGTTGAAGGTTGTGTGGATTCTCATTACTGAATAAATATAAGTGATGTGGTGTGGATACTCATTAGTGAATCAATGTGGGTGAAGATGGTGTGGATATTCATTCATGAATCAATATATGTGAATTTGGTGTGGATACTCATTAGTGAGTCAGTGTGGGTGAAGATGGTCTGGATACTCATTAGTGCATCAACGTAAGTGAAGGGGGTGTGGATACTCATTAGTGAATCAATGAGTGTGAAGGTGGTGTGGCTGCTCATTAGGGAATCAATGTTGTTGAAGGCAGTTTGGATCCTCATTAGTGAATGAATATAGGTTGAAGGTGGTGAGGATACCCATTAGTTAATCAATGTAGATTGAAGGTGGTGTGGATAAACATTAGTGAGTCAATGTAGGGGAAGGTGGAGTGGATACTCAGTAGTCAATTAATGTAGGTGAAGGTGGTGTGGATACTCATTGTTCTTTCAACCTATCTGTAAGTCTTGAAAATTGTGTGTTGTGTTTTTATGTGTATATTTGATTTTAGGAATTAGAGTGGTATATGGCAAGTAGTAGACGACGGAAACACATGAGGCCAGAGTCTTCTAAGCAAAACCTCAGAGCCCTGGTATGGTGGCTCATCCCTTTAACCCCAGTACCCTGGGAGGCTGAGGCAGGAGGATTGTAGTTTGATGTCTGGAGTTTGACAGGAGCCTGAGCAAGTGCAAGACCCCATTTCTACAAAAAGTAGAAAAATTAGCCAGGCATAGTGACAGATGCTTGTAGTCTCAGCTACTTGGGAAGCTGAGGCAGGAGAATCATTGCAGCCTAGGGGGTTGGAGTTGTAGTGAGTTATGGTGATGCCATAGCACTTTAGCTTGGAGGAAGAGAGGAAGAGCCTATCTCAAAAAGGAAATGAAATACCTCAGAACAAACAAGTTGAGCAGAAGGTGGCGGCAGTAAAGAAGTACCTCTTCAGAAGTCTGACTGAGGACAGGAGGTGAGACATGCAGAGTGCCACAGTTGTGGGGAGGGAGAAAGCCATAGTTGTTACTACTGGGGTCTTGAGCATACCGCGATGCCTTGTAAGTAGGAGTCAGAGATGACAAAAAGTGTCCTCAAAGCTGTGTGCTGAGCCCAGTCATATAACCCCAGTGAGAAGCTGGGCAACCGTTCTCTTCCTTGGCCAGGCCCACCCACACTAACCAGCCGACTCTCACATCCACTGGTGGTCACCCTTGGTGACTCTTTGGCATTCACTGCCCTGGGTTGGGGCCTCAGACTTCTGACCCTGACCTTGTCTCTGTTTTATGGCTGTTGTGAACACCAGTGTGCTTGTGACTCAGCGTCTGTCTCTTTCTCATCAAGCAATGGTGTCCCGGGTTTCCTGAGGAATCTGTTTTTCCTCCAGTCATATGGGGTGGAGGCCAAACCCACCACTGTTCCAGGCATGGCCCCAGAGTCCAACCCTGGGCAGTGGGACTTTCATTCACTCTGGGAAGAGGCAGCTTTCTTCCCACAGAGTTGCCCAGAAACTTGATGAAAGCCTGGATCTGCCAGCACATGGGAAGAGAGCCCCAGAGAAGACAGACAGCAGTGCCAGGATACAGAGAGACTATTTTCCTAGTTACATCATTTTAAAACCCCTGGATCCAGCAGTGCCTGAAGCTGACCCTCAGCAATGGAGAACTGGGTTTGGCTTTCACATGTGCCTTTTAGAAGTTGGTTTAAAAAAACACTAATCATGATGAGAACATAGCAAGTAAGGAAAAAAACCTACTATGATGGATTCCAAGAAACCATAAAGAGATTCAGCAGACTGAGCTTAGTTCCTTAAGAGAGGGGAGGCCTGCATACTCCATCCATGCTGCAGACTATCTCCTGGTCTCTGCTCCATCCTGGCACTCGGACTCCTCACAACATGGCTCTTTCACTCAGCCTTGTTTTCGCAATTCCCTGGCCCTTGTTACAAGATGCTTTAATGTGACTTACTGAATTATAAACTGAAAACTACCCTGCTTCCATGTCCAAAGTCAGACATCTGAGAGATCAAGAGTGGGAAGACTGGGGGTGATTATGAAGCACCCATGAAAACACTGCATGGGGGCCAGCGGGCCTCAACCCTCAGAGGACTGGCTGTGGGTGTGATGCAGCAGCTACACACAGAAGCAGCCAGCTGGAGCTTGGCGTGTCACTGAGGCAGGGTCTCCCTTGTCCTTGATGGGGTGGGTAGAGAAGAAATTTCAAGAGGAAGTTACAGGGTGAGTGTGGAGGGGTTGCTGGGTATGGTCAAGGAGCTGGGGACAGAAAGTGACAGAGCCAGACATGGCTCATGGACTAACCCTGACAAGGTCAGCTTCTGAGGGGGGATGAGTACACCAGTTAGTAGAGCACATGTGACGACTAGTTCTCTGGGGACAGTAGCCTAGTTTTACAGCACATGTTGCTACCTAAGATGTAAACAACCTCACCATGGGGGATTTCAAGTTATCCACCTGGCATGGAATTGGCTGTCATAAGCCACATACAGTGACTGGGTGCCCCTCAAAGGTTCTGAAGATGCCCGTCTTTGTGTTGGAGGTCTGAGGCTGCTGAGGCAGTGAGATTGCACACATTGGTGAGAGGGGTATGGGTGTGGCCTCAACTCTTGGCTGCAGAAAGGATAAACTTCATATGCCAAGCACTGCTCATGGTCCCCCTACAGCCACCACAAACTCCTGGGCTCTGCAGATGCAGCTGTCTGGCTGCTGCCTGGTGCCCACCTCGGCCCTAGCACCCTTTCCTCTGGACATTAGGGGCATTAAGAAAAAGGGCGTACTGTGCAGAGGGCCTTGAGTAGACTCTTGCATGGAGGCTCGCGGAGCCGCAGCTGGACAGCTTGCTCCGGGTGACACTCATTTGTGCACTTCTTAGGGAGAGGAAAACAGAGGTAGTTAAAAGCAGGAGGTGTGAAGAACGCTTCTGACTTGCTGACTTTGGTGTAACTTAGCAAGATTCAATGACAGGTTTCTGTGGTCCATGCCCCCAAATTGGAACTTGCTACTAAAATCAGAATTTGGCTCCTGACATCCCTTCAAAAGAGTGACATTTCTGCCTGGTGGAACATCTGGATTGTTTTTAATAGGGAATTAGTAGGTTCAACATAGAGTCCAATGAGACAATGACTTTGTGGGGCCATGCTGGCTCTGAAGAAGGCAGGCCACCCCCTGTCCTCTTCTCTGGCAGCTTGGGCTGCTGTTCTGCCTTCTGTGAACTGTACAGAGCAGGGTGTGCAAGGGCTGTGAGGCTGCGGCTCCACGAGTCTCCATGCAGGAGTCTACTCCAAGGCCCTCTGCACAGTACACCCTTTTTCTTAATGTCTCAAACACACACTGAGCTATGCACGTTCCTGGCCCTCTCAAACCTTGGACATCAGTGGGTATACACAAGCCTTCTTTGTCTGTAAGCATTTTGAGATTAGTTATTATACCATGAAGTGTGGATTTGATTGTACAGGCAAATAACAGAGCAAGGAACAGGGAATTCCTTAAGCAACCTGATTGCATTAGCAATATCCAAAGTTCAGATTTTCTGGGGAAGGAGATTTCCTTTGCTGGTTCTGCCTGGTCCAGAGATTGGATGTTTTAAACCACTTTCCAAGATGTAATAGGGCTGCTTTGGTGCATTTTGCTCAGAAGCCTCTCAACAATTAGAGCAGCAGTTCTCAACCTGTGGGTCATGACCCCTTTGTAACAATGAAAATACATCCGGCATTATGAAGGTTGAGAACCACTGAATTAGAGAGACTCTTGTGGGGCACCACATAGGTAGCACACACTTTCCTTAGCAACTGCGGCAGAACAAATCCCCGCAATGCCTGGAGCGTGAGGGTGTGTGCTGACGTCCATTTCCATCACAGCCCCCTCTTCCTCTCTGTGGACACTATGCCCTGTCCCTGGAATTCTAGGCACAGTGGGGGAAACAAGCTGTTCAGGGAGCAAGGAGGGGGTTTCCCATGAGAGGGCATGGCTTCCGCTCAGAGGCAGACTTGAGCTATGACCCTGTCTGTGTGTCTCCCTCTGGCACGGAGCTATGCAGAGGCCAGAGTGGGGCTCTTTTTGTCTCTTTCCCTCTTGAATTCAACTAGAAGACCTGACCCACAGTCAACCTACTTCTAATCTGGCATCAAGTCAGCTTCTTTTATTTCCACTGGAGTGCTGCCAGCTCTGTTCTTAGCTATGGACACAAACTGCAGAGGCATTTCCTGTTCCAGGTGGTTTTGAGCAGAAAGCCAGCCAGCGTGGGCTGAAAGTAGGTGGGGTGAAATTCTTCAGGAACTGCTCCCAGCAAATGTGAGAATAATTCAAAGTTACGCCAGGTCGGCGTCCAAAGCAGCTAGCACTGAGTGGAAACCAGGCCTGTTGGAACAGACTTGAGAAACATGACAAGTGTGGACCACCTTCAGGATTGCCCATGTCCTGAGCCAGGCCACAGAATACTGGGATTATGATTTTTGGATAAGATAAAGGGATGAAGCTGGCTCTGAGCTGCCATGGAGACCCAGTGTTTCTGGGGAGCTCAGAAGTTGCCCTGAGATGCCAATCTGTCTCCTTTGTATATGTCCTGCTGAAGCAGCTCTAAACCCACCTCCTGGAGATGGGGATTTGCCCCAGTGTGCACACAACAAAGCAGTGACAACGGGCAGGCAGCACCGTGTGTCCTGTGATTAAAGATCTTTCCCATCAGCTATCTCTAGCTGTGCCTGGATAGCCCAGGGCAATTCTGAGGGGCTCCAAGAACTGCAGGACTCAGGAAGTAAAGAATGGGCTGCCAAGCCCTTGGGGCTTCAGTCTTGCTGCTCTGTGGAGTGAGCAGAGTGATATTGCCTAGCAGGATTGGAGGGACAGGGTCAGCTCTCTAACGCACAGGGCTCAATGCCTGAGAGCCCCGGGGTAGCTCTGCTCATTCTGATCTGTGTATGTGCCCTGGGGCTGCAGGAGCTCACAGGGACCAGCAGGAGGGCTGATGCCCCAGGCAGCATCCACTAGCTAGTACTTCTTGGTCCTAAAATGAATTCCAGCGAAAAGTTCCTTGTCACCAGAGGAATTAAAATTTTAGATGTGAGCTCCTTCTATCATTCATATATTGCCACAGAAAAGTAGGGACCTAGAAAACATTCCTGTTTTTTCTGGACACCTGGAGGGCTGGGGGCAGGTACAGGAAAAGTGCTGGGAAGTCTTGAAAGCCAGGATCAGAAGCCAACCTATATGCAGACGTGGTTGCCAACTCTTGATGGAGGAAGCTGTAAGCCGACCTTGGAAAGGAGCCAGCTCTTTGATACCCAGATTATGGGTTTGAACAAGATAAGAGTAGAAGGTGACACTAGCCTTGCAGGAAGGACCAGTGTGCCTGGGGAGAGGAAATGGCATTCCCTAGTAGGAGTGGCGCATTCCTAGTGCATGGGCTGGGAAGCGTAACTTCTGGGGATGATACTAGATGATGAGGCTTCCACCCCAAGTGCTGGTGAGGTTGACCTCATTTCCTTAGTTAGGCAGAAAGAGAGGGAGTGGGGGCCTTTGAGAATTTAGTAAAATGGCTGTGTCCCCCTCCCAGTAGCTGCCCAAAGCAGCAGGAGGTCCTGTTTTAGAAAGCATTCATAAATGTAGTTCTATCTGCTGAGTGACAGCTGGGACAGCTGGGCAGGGAGTGCTAGGCAGGGCAGAGGCAGAGTCCACAAGGGAGGATGGGGAGAACCACATGGCTGATGCAGATCCATGTGGATGTCAACTTGAGGGACAGCAGGCCTTACCCTGGCAGCAGGAACAGTGGTAGCCATCACAGCCTCAAGGACATGGGGTGAAGGGCAGGTGACAAAACCATGGAGGAGGTGGTGGGGCTGCCTGGAGCATGGGGGACCTGTGGGACATGTGCCAATGAGTCCTGATGCGGGCACTTGGACACAGGTGTGCCTGCGTGTACTGCTTCCCCAAAGGCAGGTGTGCGGGGAGCATCTCTGTGTCTTTAAGCATTTCCTAACTCTTAAATAACAGGATGGCAGTCCTCATTGTAGAGGTTTATTTCTTGTCTGTCTCGATAGACTTTGAGAGTGTTATTTCAAGAGTCGTAAGTAGAGATCACTTCAAAGAAAGTCCTGGATACTTATGTGCATTCTACAAAGGCAGAAATGTAGACAAAGAGGCCTTTTTCTTAATATCAGTGATAAAAATTGAAATAAGAGTTTGAGTAGGATAGGCCCATTGAGAAACTTATAGAAAGTTCAAGACCCAAGAAATTACATCTTATTTTTTCGTTTCTTTTTTGATCTCAATGAGCACCTTGCAATATAGGCTGAAAGATTATAACATGAAGAGCTCTCAGGAAGATCTACCTGAGTGGAAGGTCAGCCACCTCTAGTTTGAAATTGAACCTGAGATGGAAACATAGGATGAGGTTGGCAAAAGGACAGGGGCCAAAGCATATGGCATGCCAGTGGACTAGGAGCAGAGGTGGCCTCTGGGCAACCATGCTGTCTCCATGGCAGTCTGTGCCACCTGTGACTTGCCGAGGGAACAGTGCAGATTCCAACTGCCCTGGTGCATGAGAACTGGGCTGACCTTTGTTGCAGATGATGCAGGGCTGGGGAACTGAGCCCATAGAATATACTCAGAGGGATTTCTCCTGCTCAGAAGGAATTCAGTTGAATGACTCTCGTTAGGCTTCATCCATGGTGCTGTGGAAGGCAGAGAACCACAAAAGGCAAGTCCACAGAAAGTGTCTGTGCTTGACATCAGTGGAGTTGGCCACCAGGAGTCTGGGGTGCACAGACCTTCCTGAGAATCAGTGTTCTGGGCATCCATCAGATTCAGGGCTTTGCTCTTTTCTCGGCTAAGATGCCCCCAGAGCCACAGACAGCCTACAAGTCTCCTGCAAGTTGTCCAGTGGGCCCATGCTGCTCAAGATAAACATGCTCTGGGCAAGGGTTACTGTGGGGAATAACTCTACTCTAATTCCTCATAACTTCCTTCACTCTCCTGCATATTCCTCCCTGCCCCCAAGCTGTTGGGCCCACCAATCCCCACCCCCAGTCCACTCTGAGGGTAGCTGCACATTGCCCAAATTTGACAGTGCTGTTCCACTCTTAAGTCCTCACGTCATTACCATGAAAATATAGGTGTAAAATTGGCTATAACCTGGGAGAATGATGCAAAAGCAAATTTATCAGACTGATCATCAAAATCAATTCTCAGCACATAAACATCAAGTCATTCATTTTCGTTTTACCCAGAAAACTGTGAGCGGGTTTATCCTCCACCACCCGGATCCTCCGAGCCCCAGCGGGAATGACAGTGGCTTCGATGTAACCTGCGACAACAAAAGACAAGCTGGTGAGCCATACCTCCATCCTGGACCAGAGCCCCATGAAGCAGCCCCCCACCAAAGTCTGCCTACCACGCTCCCATGGGGGTGGCTTCAGAGACTGTGGGCAGGTATAGCTCTGAAAAACTAAGAGTCAACTAAGAAAGAAAGCTCTTCTGTGGCTAGAACCTCCTGGCTGCCCAACTTCCAGAGGGCACAATTTGCATGTGGTAGGGAGTGAATTGTGTTCCTCTCCCCCAGTCCAGATGGTGACATCCTAACCACCAGCACGTCAGACTGTGAAATGATTTGAACATGGGACCATTGTGGGTGTATTTAGTTAAGATGAGGCCACACTGGAATGGCGCAGGAAGGGGGAAAAGGGGAAATCTGGACCCAGACATGCACACAGGGAGAATGCCATGACACCACGAAGGCAAAGATGGGGTGCTGCTTCTACAAGCTTAGGGATGCCAGAGGTAGGCAGTAAACCACCAGAGGTTAGGGACAGATCCTTTCTTACCACCCTCAGAAAGAATCAACCCCGACAAAAACTTTATCTCAGACTTCTCACCTCTAGAACTGAGAGACAGCTGCTGTCCCAGTTTGTGGCACTTTGTTGTGTCTACCCAGCAAACTGACATAGCCTGGTCCTCCAGGTGAATGAAGAGGGGCCCTGGGCTCATCTGTCTGCTGGAGGTTCTTTTGCTCTCTGTTGTATTTTAAACTTTCCCCCAATATCCATGGGATATTCATGATAGCAGAAACTAAGCCACATACCTTCTGAAAATATATAGTATCGCCTTAACACAACCGTGGGTCATTCCTTGCTTACTGTGAGAATGTGATAGATGTCACTTCTCAGGTGAAGGAAGCTTTCTTTTATCCTAGTGTGTTAAAAGCTTTCATCATGAAGAGGTACTCAAGTCAATCAATCTAATGCATCTAATGGGATCGTCATATAGTTTTTCTCTCAAACAATAAGAAGACCCTAAGAAGCTTAACTATAATCTTACACAGCATGGCTTAGATGGGTTGGGATCTTAGCTTTGTTTCTCAAAAAGATAATACTCATTTCATATACATGGTGCTTGCTTAGTTTTCTATAAATGGTTACCATCTTTTTCTTCCCATCTTCGGCCCACATAGCACATTATTCTTTTGGGACACATTTTTCTTTTTTCTTAAGTCCATGAGAGGCCCTTTCAGTGTAGTTCTAGTTCTCTTGGTTGTTTATTTATTTCACTCTTGGCTTTGAGAGATGGTATTCTTGGGTATTTGAATCTAAACTGATTGCTATTTTCCTTTAATACTTGAAATATGGCCACTGTCTTCCAGTTTCCATCATTGAAAAAGCAGCCATCATTCAAAATATCATTCTGTCTTAAGTGACCTTTCTCTCTGTCTGAGAGGTATTCTTTGGTGGCCTGCAGTTTCACTGTAACATTCCTAGGCACGGACATTATTATTATTATTTACCCTGCTTGGATAACTTTGTGTTTTCTAGATCAAACCAGATCAATCTCCTGAATCACTTCTATTTTATCTTACAACTGTTCATTCATTTGTACAAAGAAGTGCTATTTATTTTTATTTATTAGTTGACATAATGGAATTCTCTTAACATTTATAATAAAGTTAATTTAAGTTTTCAAGAGAAGGTAAACCTTAATAGGTTTAGATTTATTGATATATGAATAATATCAGAATATAATAATATCTATCATAACAGTATTATTCCTTTGAAATGTGTATGGGCTCATTTTCCTTTTCTCCCACCCACTTGCTAACCAGGATTAACCCTGCTTACAGATGAAATCAGGTGCATTCAGGGTGGTATGACTGTAGACTTATTTTTCTTTTCTAAATGCATTGGTGAATACCACCACAAAAATGTTAAATATTACTGGTAACATCAGAACATTCATCCTTACTTTGTTTCTTATTATAATTGGAATGCTTATAGTATTTTGCTATTGAATATTGTGTGGACTTAGGATTATTTATAGTAATATATAGAAAGTGTAAGAATATCTTGCAATATGATAAACAACATATTAACATGTTGAATTAAAAATTAATGTTTAAGTATCATATTGCATCCTCATTTACAAGTGAAATATGTTTGTAATTTCCCCCTTATAATAATATATTTTCTCCAATTTTACTATCAGGTATATCCAGATTAAGTAGAATGATTTTGAAGTATTTCTTTTTCTATTGTCTATAAGATTTGGCATGATCTGTTTTTTTTTAAATTATCTGTTACTTTCATTTATAAATATTAGTTGTCTATTTTTTTGAGACTTTGGAAAAAACAAAAGAAGAAGTAGTTAACTAATCAAAGTATTCTATAATAGACATTCTTCTATCTGATAATGTGAATGTTACTTTCTTTGCATTATTACTATTATTATTGCTTAACATTTTGTTGAAGCAATTGCCTGATTTCTTTTCTGAATATATTTATCTTCATTCGTTCTTTATGAGGTTTTTGTTCTCAGTCCTTATGTTAAATATTGTTATTTTCATTAAATTTAGCTTTTTTAATTCTGTAAAGGCAAAAGTAGAAACCTAATATGCACGTGTATAAGGAAAATTAATAAAAAAGAATATCTTGTATATAACATACTTTATATATAATGTAATTATATTAAAGTATACATTTATTATCACATTAAAGAATTTTGTTAGGAATGCAGGTTGAATTGCACCATATACTTTTTTTGGCATCTAAATACATAATTATTTTATTTTCCTCTTGCTCTAGTCTTGCTTTATTAATATAGTATTATATTTTCTAATATCGAATCATCTTTACAGTCCCAGAATAAACCTTGCTTGGCTATAGCATATTATTGTTTTAATGTGCTGCTGAGTTATCTGCTAACATTATATTTATTTTCTATTTAATCTATAAAATATACTTGGGAAAAAGGTCTGCTTGTGGAGCTAAACTTACTCTCTAAAGGAAGCTGCTGTTAAGGAAAATCTTCTAATTTTGTGACTAACAAGCCTCAGTGTTAGCATCACTAGTCCACAGAGTCTGAGGCAATAGATGGAGTGCCTGGGCCCCGATCAGAGAATTCTCCACATTCCACAGCGAGGTACATTTGCAGCTGATGCATGGTCACCAGCTCTATTTTTAAGCCTGACTTTGGCACAAATTGCAGCATTGAAAAGGCATCTGTTTTCTGTCTGTTCTCATGTACCCTTGGATAGAGACACCTACGAACTACATGGAGCTCAGGGCAGACCCATAGGCCAACTTAGGCTCTCAGGTGACGGCTTAGGACAGGACAGCCATTGGTGTGCATGGACTCTACTAACCTTTCCTTTTAAGGTAAGTTTCTCTGCTCATGATAAAGAGGGAATCAATTAAAAAGAAAGTCCTTAGAAGGAAAGGCAGGTGCTTTGTCCACAAACCAAGAAAACTTGCCTCTAACACACCGTCTTCCAGTCCCTGCTCTGACCCAGAGTGCAAAACTCCCCCGGAGGCAGGTGTGGAGAACAGGAAGGGAGAGAGCCCCAAGACCAAGCTCCAAAGCACCTTGGCATCCCTCAGGGCCAGGTGTCCCATGACACAGACACAGATACCACCACATTGAGTAGGCATGAATAGACTTTTTTAAAAAGGAGGATTTACTGTCAGAATTTACAAGACAGACCCACATTTTAGTTAAAGTAGCAAGACTTTATCTTTGGAGTAAGTTTTCATTCTAGCCTCAGCCACCAAGCAGGAGAAATCCAATTAGAGAACACGATCTGATTCAAGAGAAAGCCATGGGTAAAACGCAATGCCTTTGCTGTGGTTCTAGGACAACATAACATTTCTGCCCAAAGGACTAGCAGTTAGAAGGACCTACTAGTAGTTAGAAGGAACTACCAGGTCCCAGCCTTTAACGTGTATTAAATCTCCTCAATAATTCCTATTACTAAGCCACAAGCATATTTTCCTGTGAAATAATTTTTGCTTGAATTTTCCAAGTAGACCTTCTTTGAGATGATCTAGGGGTCATATTATTCCTTGTGTTTTTAGTATCATTAGCAATCTTTGGAAGAAAAGCATTGAGCCAATAAGGTCCTATATGGATTAGGGGTAAACCCCTGGCTATGCAGACTAGACCCTTCCCTAGACTGTATCAAATATTAAAAAACAAAAAAACAGAAACAAAGAGCCAAAGTTCTTTTTACATAAATAGATAGTAAAATGTTTAGAAAGATTTTTGTGTACATTCATATATCTTTTTGCAAAAGTTGTTCATGAGAATATTACTATCTTACAGTTACTCCTAAAGGCTGTTCCTGGGTGTAACTGAAAGAACTCACTGCTTGGGAAGCCCAGGAGACTAGAACTGTGTTGTAGTTCACCCTGCAGAACTGGGTGACGGTGGTGTAGACAGGTCAAATCAAGGCCACCGCCTTCACCTCCAGCATGGAGATCAGAAGGGAGTTACCAGGTTCCCCTGTGCCCACAGGGAAATCCAGTCCTATAATATGGAAACTTCCCTTTGGAGAAAGGTGTCAACTGAGGCTAAATTTTCTGACGTTTTAGCATTTTCTGCCAAAGTGCCAGGCATGGTTGAAAAGAACAAAAAGTTACCCCTGGCACACTAAAGCATATTTCTACCTGGCCCTTGACCCCATGACTCTTTATCTTTTATTTCTTTAAAACTGGTTTTATACAGTGAAGTAAATTCTAGCACTTTGAGAGGCTGAGGCGGAAGGACTGCTTGAGGCCAGGAGTTTGAGATCTCCCTGGCTCTAACTCCAGAGCCAAATACCATCTCTACAAAAAAAAAAAGAAAAAAGAAAAAAGAAAAATTAGCTGCTGGGTGTGGTGGTGGACGTCTAAAGCCTTAGCTACTTGGGAGGCTGAGGTAGGAGGATCACTTGAGCCCAGGAGTTGGAGGCTATAGTGAGCTATGAGGACACCACTACACTCTAGCCCAGGCAACAGAGTGAGACCCTGTCTCCAAACAAACAAATAAATAGAAATAAAAAATAAATGTGGTTTTATTCTATAGTTTCCTTTTTGGCAACCAGACTTGAACATCAGTTATATATAGGCAATAAATGGCCTCTGTGTTTATCCATGGCTTCATGCATGGCTCGTTCCCATTGACTTTACTTAGAAGACATTCGGGCGTGAAAGCCAGGCGAGAGCCCCACACCAAGCATGTCACCAGTGAGACGACATGTAACATCCAAACATCTTACATGAGAAACACTTCGGAATAGTCTTTGCCATCACACACGTGGACACCTTCGTACAAAGACTGTTCTTGACTGAGAAAAAGAAATATGCTGTAGTTGGTTTGTGTGAACAGTGCAGGAACCAACATTGTCATCCTTAATCACAGTTAAGGAAGCCTCCCTTAGTGTCATCATCACATAACAGAGAGTTTTCCCCTGGGACAGTCATGACCCAGTGCTAGAGAGGACACAAAGAAGGAGGTAGGGGTTTCCAAGGGCAATTAACTGAATACATATATAACACAGAGATCTATCCACATTTAAAAGGGATAAATGATGTCACTGTTTCTATTAATAATTGGGTTCTCTTTAAGAACAAACAGCAAAGGGAGTCTGAGCCCACAGGCATCTTGGTTGGTTCTTGGTAGAGACTTCAATCCAGGTGTGTCCTGGTTGTCCATGGGTACCAGATACCTAGAGACTGACCAGTCACCTTTTTAGGGCCCAGGAGAAGAATGGAGTAAAAGTAATAATGTTAAAATGATAATTTAAAAAGTAAAAGAAGCATATCAAGAACTTTCAAATTATTGAATTCAAATAACCCAGATGTCTCAACCTAACCAAAAGCTTCAGCGTTTCAAAGTCATCCATCAGGGAAACCATACGGCAGCCAGTTCCAGTAGATTCTTTCTGCAAAGGAATAGCCGAGGACCTCATTTGTTCATAATTGAAAGGCAACAGGCTGGACAATGATAAACACCCCACCCTTAGGACACGTTCCTTACCCTGGCACTGCACTAAGACCTCTCAGAATATGGTTGGGGAAACCCGGGGCTTCTTACTGGGCTGGGCTGGGCTGGGATACTCTGCCCTGTGTGGGTCTTCCCTGGTTTCCTGCCTCAAGAACTTTGGGTAAGAGGACCCAGGGGAGTGTAGGCTGGGGTTAGGACTTTTTTTTCTTTTTTTTTTGAGACAGAGCCTCAAGCTATCCCCCTGGGTAGAGTGCCATGGCATCACAGCTCATAGCAACCTCCAACTCCTGGGCTCAAGCGAGTCTCCTGCCTTCTCCTCCCAAGTAGTTGGGACCACAGGCGCCCACCAGAACGCCCGGCCATTTTTTTTGGTTGCAGCCGTCATTGTTGTTTGGCGGGCCCGGGCTGGGGATTCAAACCCACCACCTTAGGTGTACGTGGCTGGTGCCTTAGCCGATTGAGCCACAGGCGCCGAGCCAAGACTTCATATATTTGGGCAAAAATCCTGCACTTGATTCCATTTTATCTCTGGTATGGTGTTTCTCTTTGATATGCACCCTTAAGGGTGATAAGACATTCCTCTTTTCCTCATTCTTTGGAGCTGGGAAGAGATGAAAGTTCCCTTCCTATCTAAACTGACATGCTCAGTGAATCCACCCAGCTGCATGTGGAGTCACCAAGATGCTCCAGGAGCTGGGGGCTTTATGTGATTTCCCCACTGGGTGTGGTAAACATACGTGTTTCTCTGTCAGCCTGGCATGCCCTTCCCCTACCCTTGTATCAGTTTGTTTCTACAAGTCCTTTAGGGCTGGGGACCACCCTCATCCATCCTCAGGCCTGGGTGAGGTACTCCCCTCAGAATCTGGGCCCCATAATTCCCCCCACCAGAGGTGTCTTCACCTCACACTCATGGACTCAGTCAGTTTGCCTGGGGGTCACTTCTCCTGACTGTGACCGATGAGATGACAGGTAACTTTGGCTTCTATATACCTAGTGCTTAAAATGTAGTCATGCTGAGTAGGTGTTTATTGGGTGAGCCTTTCCTGGTATCTCTGTATGTGCATTCTGATATGTCAGAACAGGCGATGGCTTAGTGCTTCATGAAACAGCACTAAGAGATTCATTCCTGGGTGAAGCTATTTATTCATTCATTCACAGCAACCTCCAACTCTTGGGCTTAAGCAATCCAATCCTCTTGCCTCAGCCTCCCGAGTAGTTGGGACTATGGGCACCTGCCACGCCTGGCTAATTTTAGAGACAGGGTCTTGCTCTTGCTCAGGCTGGTCTCAAACTCCTGAGGTCAGGCAATTCACCTGCCTTGGCCTCCCAGTGTACTTTCAAATGAACGTGTGACAAGTGGCAACTGCTTAGAAAGATAGAACACTTACAGGCAGGTGAGACTAACGCAAGCTCATCTTTCTCTAAAGATTCTCTAAGGCTTCTGTGTCTCTGCACACTCAGCTACAAGTCAGTGGGGGCCTAGCTACCCCAAGGGGGCTTCTTATGTGATCTTTCCTTCCATGGGGGACCTGTTGCCATAGACACAGAAGCCTAACCTCACCAGGAGGAAGGCTGTATATTTCATGTATAGATGGAACCCAGCCTGGGGGTGTGGGGACAGAGGGCAGGAGAAGAGGCTGCTGCTATGGCTGGATGATGGATCTACCAGCTCAAAACCAAGGGCCAGAAGGAACACAGATTAGAGTCTGGGAAAAGGGAGAAAACTTTTGCCCTGAATCAGGGTTGTCTCAAAAGTGAGCTGCTATGTTGCTTTCAGTGGAGACTTTCCAAGGTGTGTGGCATTCTACAAAATTGCCTAGGGGGCAGGGGTGGGCATAGCTGTGTTCCACCTGCCCTCCACAGAATATTGCAATTGTAGTCAGTTCTGTTTCTTGGAGCTTGGCACAAGACTCAATTTAAACAAAGCCTTCTAAATGCTTCCATTAAAGAAAAACAAAAACAAACAAATAAAAAAAAATTCCAAACATTTATAGTAACCCCTCATCCACTGCACAAGTTTTGTTCCTAACATTGGTGCAGCCACAAAAGGGAAGATCAGAGTCTCATGGGGACTCAGGATCTGGGATACCAATAGAGCAAATGGCATCAGAGATGTCGGAATTAATAAAGCTGGATGCCGTAGTTTACCATCTCCCTACACTGCTCACCTCAAGTTGACCTAATTTCCACATACCAGACATACACTACATGTACGTATCAGTACAGTAGGCCTAGTTCCTTATGTTGACCACTTCCAAATATTGACCAGTTTGTTATAGTCCCTTTGGGTGGTCAACTTACAGTAGAAGAAATGATCAAGATTCCAGAGCTATGCTGTCTGAGAGAGCCTACTATGACGATGGGAATATTCTCATCGTGGGAGGTAAGATCCATGTGTGGCAATGGAGCACTGGCAAAGCAGCTACTGAGATCAAGAGATAGATGCCTAAGTTGGCCTAATTTTAATTATAATTTCAATTTGAACAAACTCAAGTGGACAATGGCTGCTTTACTGGACAGTGTAGCTCCAAAGGGCATTATCCCCAAACCAACATTCTCTGGCATTATCTTTTTCCATTATTTCAGGAGCCACACAGCAGATACATGTTCACACCTAAGCACTGTATTTTGCTTACTAGGCATATATCTTTAAAACCCTGCAACCAGGCCAGGCACGGTAATCCTAGCATTCTGGGAGACTGAGGTGGGTGGATGGCATGAGTGCAGGAGTTTGAGACCAGCCTGAGCAAGAGCAAGATCCCATCTCTCTAAATCAGTGGTTCTCAACCTTCCTAATGCCGTGATGTATTTTCATTGTTACTAAGGGGTTGCGACCTACAAGTTAAGAACTGCTGCTCTAAATAAAGAAAAATAAAACCCCCAAATAGCTGGGTGTTGTGGCAGGCACCTGTAGTCCCAGCTGCTTGGGAGGCCAAGGCAGGGGGATTGCTTGATCCCAAGAATTTGAGGTTTCTGTGAACTATCATAACACAGTATTCTATCCAGGGTGACAGAGTAAGACTCTGTCTCAAAAACAACAAAAGAGCCTCAAAAAGAGCCCTTTCTGAGCCTGCAGGTTTTTTTTCTTTATTTAAGATAGAGTCTTATTTTGTCACCCTCGGTAGAGTTACTGAGTTACCTCTGCCTTTGCTTTCATAAGGTCCTGCAGAGTGTTTTTGCCACAGGGTATCCTTTCCACAGGTACCCAGAAGGAACATCTCTTTATCTAGACAAAGTTTTCTACCCATATGGAGAAAAGGAGGAGAGGAACACATGCAGACTTCTTCCATCTTATCCTATAGCAGCAGTTCTCAACCTGTGGGTTGTGACCCCTTTGTAACAATGAAGATACATCGCAGCAATAGGAAGGTTGAGAACCACTGTCCTACAGGGCTGTCCTGTGGGGCAGGGAGGCTCTGTTCTCTAGTTGAATGGGACCAAACTGAAAAGCTTCTCTGTAGAGCAGTTTGTGGAAATGAAAACAGAAGCCATCAGCTCAGTTAAATCCAACAAGAGTTTCTGTAAGGGTTAATGAGAATACTATAGCACACTGTGCTCACGGCCTCCACCTATCCCCAGACATAGCTGACCATAGACTGCATAACTTCCCCCCCCTGCAAATAGACATCCTGCTTTCCTAACTTACTCAACACTTACACATCCAGCCTACATGCCTCTAGTCACGTAGCCCCTCCAACCCTAAAGTATAAATAACCTCCACAATAAAGTCTGAGACTTCTTCTTTTTCTCTCTAACTGTGTGTGTGTGTTTCTTCATTACTTATGGGCTTGTGGGGGGCAAACGCTCCTCTTTCAATCCACCCCGACGAGGCTGAGTTAATCCAGGACACTCTCCAGCCTACTCTCTCCCCTTCTAATAAGATCATTGCCTTCTCAATCGGGATCGTGGTAATTATAGCCCTAATTCTTCTCCTTCTCAAGCTACTATAGCTCTCTTCTCTTTTCATACACCAAACTCATAAAGCGTCGCCCTTCCCGCCGGTCGGGAAGGGCGACAGTTTCTGCGTGTTGCTTGGTGTTCAGATACTCTCTACTACGGCTTCAGGGCTCACCCCCTGGTGTTCTGCCCACCTCCCACTTTCCTCATTAAGTAGCAACCACAGGTGCCTCTGGGGATGTCATAAGCTGGTGTTCTTCAGGAGAGATCAGAAAACTATCTCCCACCTATTTCAAAGCTGCAACAGCTAAGATGGCACAGGCAGAGAGGTGAAGAAGGCCCACCAACTGAACGCTGGCACCTGGCTGGGGACAGTGCTAAGGGAATGTACTTTTAGGTACTAGGAGACTCCAAGTACTCTGGAGTTGCAGACAGCAGAGGAAGCTGAGGTTTTCTGGATCATACGGTTTCATGCACATTTTAGAAGTGCATGATATAAATATTATTCTACTTTGACTGATAGGAAGTTCAGAAACAGAGCAAACCTTTCCATCGACAGGTAGAAGTGACTTGGCAAAGTGCCTCAGCCACCTTTTCTGTCTGCTCTGGCCAGGCCAGCTACTGCTGATTCACGGACCTCAGGCTGAGCTCTGAGCCATGAGCTGTTTCATAAGCAAACCATTCAATTCTAAGTACTTGCAACCATGATTCTTGCTAAGATGTCCTTTAAGAAATGAAATTGAAGCACCAGGCCACCTAGCCATTGTCATCTAGCACTTACATGTGGAATGCAGGGAAGGGCATTATCAGTAGCCTGTGGGCAAAGGAAATACTTGTACATCTGGGTTGTCCTGCAGCTGCAACAGCCCTTTGGGCCTGACACTCACCCGTCCCCCGGGAGTGGCTGAAGTCGCCCTTTACCACACGGCAGGTCTTGCCATCCCCGCTGCAGACTCCGCACCGGTCTTCCTTGGCTGCAGACCCGATAATGCCATCACAGCCAATTTTCTAAAGAAGAAGACGCCTGGGTTATTCTGTGTTTAAGACTCAGAGGGATTTTAAAGATACTATCCTACAAGGCTGACTTCTCCAGGAAGCCTGGCAGACATGGTGCCCAGGGCCCTGATACTTTCAGAGGCCTAAGAAAATATTTTAATTCCTTTGAAAATCAGAAGAGAAACAAATGAATAGAATCTGGCCTGAATTTTACTTGTCTTTATACTCACATAGTTATCTAATATACTTTTTGATATTTGTTCTGTAGGAGGGAGCCCATGAAGACAAATGTGCCCATGAAAATCACCCTGAGGCCCGAAGTCCTGGCTGCCTGGGGCAGAGGCCCTGGCTGGAGGGGGGTAGCCATAAGTTCATGTGAACAGCATTATTCTTGAGGCTGCATGGGCTACCTGTACCTTGGTCAAAACAACCAGTAGGTAGTCTCAGGACTTATAATAGAAACCGCTGACCTCCCTGCTGAGGTAGGGAAGCCCAGAGGTCACTCAGACAGGGCTGGGACCCCCACTTCTCAGGTAAGAAGATCTGGTACATTAAAGCCCCCATCTCTGAAGCCTTTTCAACAAGGCATGTCTAGGAACAGAGGAGCGAGCTTCTACCCTAGGTGGGTCTGAGAGGTACTGCCTAATTTTCATGAAAAGTAGAAAGAGGTTTTAAATCTTCTTTTTTTCTTTTTTTTTTAGAGACAGAGTCTCACTTTGTCAACCTCAGTAGAGTGCTATGGCATCACAGCTCACAGCAACCTCCAGCTCTTGGGCTTAGGTGATTCTCTTGCCTCAGCCTCCTGAGTAGCTGGGACTACAGGCGTCTGCCATGACGCCCAGCTATTTTTTGTTGCAGTTTGGCCGGGGCTGGGTTCAAACCCACCACCCTCAGTTTATGGGGTTGGCGTCCTGCTCACTGAGCCACAGGTGCCGCCCAATACTTTTTTTTTCTTTAAAAAAAAATAAGTTCATGTTATAGTAAACAGCAAGTGTTTATTTATTAAATTGCTTAAATACCCTCCATGTTTTTCTCCCTGAAGTGAATACTTCCAGAAAAAAAACTGGCTTTTTTCCCACTGCCCTGCCCCCGACATTAGGTATTATTGCTACGGCCTACAAAGCACTCTATAGCCGGAAATCGGGAGCCACAGTGAGCCAGGAAGAGGTGATTTATCTTTTTGCTGTGACGCCTGGATGGGAACAAGCAGTGTATCCCTTTCACGCCCATTTCCACCTGCAGGCAGGATTCGAAGCAGAGGTGGCTGAACTCAGGTCCCTGGAGGCAAATACCCAGCCCAGGGCTCCCCAGCATGATCAGAATCCTCTGCTTCCTTACAGCAGTGGGTCTCAAAATTGAGCCTTCAGTTTACTAAAATACACTGAGTTCCTGATCCAGGAGGTCTGAGGGTGTCTGAGAATTTGCATTTCTAATGAGTCTCCACCAGTACTGATGCTATTGGCCTGGGGTCACACACAAGGGCATGGGAACCATAGCACTAGAGCACAAGGAACAGAGGAATGTTCTTTGTAGTTAATAACCCTATACTTGGGGACTATTAGGACCTAAATCTCATATCTTAAGGTCCTTTCATTACTTTGGGAAAGATTTAATGAGAAATTACTACTGTGTGTCTAAAAATAGAGTAGAACTGGACATAGCTCTGTAAAGCCTTTAAGATATTCTAAGAACCAAGTAAATTTAGTCTGAAGATGACCACTATGAAAACTGAAAAAAAGAAGATTGAACTTGCTCAAAGTTAGCATGAAAACAGACAAAAGGGAAAACTTGGAGTTTTAGAGGCCAGAGGAGGCCAGGCAAGGAATAAATGGAGAGGAACAGATTAAATGGCAGCTGGAGAGAGTTGGGTGACACATCAAGACACAGGTGGCAACCAACTGTGATACTTTGCCAGGGCAGAGCACCTAACTGTGACCTGGAGGGGCCACTGGCTGTGCCAAGGGACCTGGAAACTAGAGCTGGCTGTAGGGGCTGCCTGGATTCCTGACCTGGACTGCTAGCTGGCTGCCATAAAGCTGCTCAATATGAAATGACAGGAGCCATCACCTGCTCAGCCGGCCTGGGCCTTCCTGGGTCATCCCATCTCTCCCAGGTCCTCTCAACTCTACATGTTCCTGCTACTGGCTTCCTCTTTAAAATCACACCCTCGCTCAGCAGTAGTCAGTCTCTGGCTTCACTCCTGCTTTGCCATCTTGCACCTCTGTCAGGGTTTCCTGATTAGACAGCTCCTGGGTGCTCTAAATAATCATTCTACTTGTCCAGACAGCTTCCCCCAGCCCCACTGAAGAGCACTTTTGGGGTCAGGTACAGACAGGGACAAACACAGGGTTGCCCTTTCAGTTCATCCCGCAGGTCACCAGGGCCAACACAGGTTCCTGGGCTCTGTCTGCCCTGTCAGACATTATCTTAGGTGCTGTCTACATTGGGATGCAGAGAAGGCAGGGGCATCCACATCTGAACAGCGGTAAATCTACAGTCTGCATGAGCAGGGACTGTAATGTTCTTGGCAGGGACTGGGATTTTTTTCAAATTAGAGGGTGCCAGAGGATACAATCTAAGTAATCAATTCTGAGCGTTGGAGAAGCATTAACGATTGTACTTAGGGGTGTTCCAAGGGAACAAGATGACCAAACCTGAGGAAACTCCATGCAATAAATGCTCTGAAGTCTCCCAGCATTATCCTGGTGATCCTTAGCTTGGACTAGGAATTCTTATCTACCATTTCTGAACTGTCAAAGCAGCCTCGAAGTTCCTGGTTAGCATCTGTTGGTGTAATAGTGTGTCATTGGCTGTGTCAGGGTATGTGTGACCAAGGAGGTGTTGATGCTTGTGACATAATTGAAGATACAGGATGAATGGAACCAGCAGGGAAAGCACCAGTTCCTTTTGGTCTAGACAGTTTCTGGGAAACATGCACAACATAGATAGAAAAGCTTTAGCACTGATACCTGTGCGCTGGAGGGCCCAGGACGGCCATGGGCAGTGTGGCTATTTTTCCCAGAAGTGGGAAATATTAGTCTTCAATGATCTGAGTCCTGGATCTGACCCCCAGAATTTTGCCCCTCCTTAAGACTCCTGGTAACAATCAAGCCTCTGGCCATTATAAGAGTGACCACTTCTCCAACCTCAACTTTGACCTTTCACTCTGTAGCATCTGCCATCGTGTAGAGCCAGTCTGCCTTCAGTTGTTTGAAATACAGCAGAACCTCTGTGAGTTGACCACCCAAGGGACTATAACAAACTGGTCAACATGCAGAGGTGGTCTACAAAAATCAGGTCAACCTAAGGAGGTGGTCAGTGTAGGGAGGTAGGCAGCTATCAAGGTTCTACCGTATTTTCATTCACCCAAAGCACAGTCCTTGGATCCCTGTTATGTCCCCACCTGGGAATAATGGTAGGTAACACACAAAGGTGCCAATGTGGGAACAAGCAGACACCCCAGAGCATGTGTGTGAGGATGGTATGGACACCAGGGCAGGGCGGGCCTCTGGGTGGCTCCTGTCTGATCCTCTTACAGCCCCTCACACTGTTCCTCCACCCTCCTCTTGCTTTCTGTGCTCTCTGAAATTGGGCAGCTCCCTGAGGGCTTTCTGCTCCTTCAGCTCCTCTTTCATTTTCTTGGCAATTTTACTTTCTCCTTGGACTTCAACCACCACTCTGGTGCAGGCAGCCCTTAAATCCAATTCTACCCTCACTATCCTGGCTCACACTGCTGAGCCTCTGCTGGGTGACCATCCCTGGACTTCCTCCTGGATGTTGGATGTAATGGGCCAACTTCTCTGCTCCCTCCTGACTTCTTAACTCTAGGTGGACCCCTGCTGTCAACACCCTGGATCTGACATACAGGCCTGAAACCTCCAAGTCAATTTTGACTCTTCCTCTTCTTAACATACCCAGTTAAGTGGCCAACCCTGTTTTGTTTTTTTTTTTTGGCCTGAAAACCTCTAGTGTCTGTCTCTTCCATGTTCCTGACCACACCCAGGTGGTTTAGCCTCTTCTTACTCAGAACATCAACTACTGAATTATTTTTCTCCCTGCTTGATGCCAGACTCATCTTCACTTGACAAGATCTGTGGCCACAGAACCCCACTGTCTAGCAGAAATGTCCACACTTAGGGATTCAAGACCTTCCCCATAATCTCACCTAACTACTTGAAATCTCAGCTTTCCTTCCCTCCTCTCCAAACGTACATGGAATCCAACCATTTCCCAGCCTCACTCCTGTGAGCAAACTCTCACCTCTCAGTTTGATGAGTTGCTATGGCATCACAGCTCACAACAACCTCAAACTCTTGGGCTTAAGCAATCTTCTTGCCTCAGCCTCCCAAGTAGCTGGGACTGCAGGCGCCTGCCACAATGTCCGGCTATTTTTTGTTATAGCTGTCATTGTTGTTTAGCTGGCCTGGGCAGGGTTTGAACCCACCAGCCTCAGTGTTTGTGGCTGGCGCCGTAACCACTGTGCTACAGGTGCCAAGCCAACCAGCACAGCTTCTTAACTGACTTCCTGGGATCCCCTGAGACCTCACCAGAGTTGGACTCTCCATCACCAAGATCATGTCCCTTCTCCCTCATACTCAAAGTAAAATCTAGTCCCTTTCTCCTCTGTGGCCTGTGGACCAGCCCCCAGCCTCCTTGCCTTCTTGGAATGTACCAGCTTAACTCTTCTTTCTGCCTGGAGCTTGTTAGAAAATTGCTTCAGAAGGCCCCTCCCTCAAAGCCCCTCTCTGCCCTTAAAGTTACAACTCCTCCCTAGCACAGGGAGTGACCTGCTTACCTCATCACCCTGTTCCAATATCCTGCTGCCCGCCCCTAATGGCTCTTTCCACTGTAGGAATAACTCCTTATTGGTTATCCCACCAGCCCATCACCATTGTAAAACTCCCCTATATAAGAATATGTTCCCCCGCCATCTCTCTCTCTATTTGGTCTCACTATGACACTGTCTTCTTTCCTTCTTCACATATACCAATCCCTAGAGCAGTGATTTTTAATTACTGTGCTGCGAAAATTTTTAATTATTATTTTCAAAAGAAGTTCAAAGCACCATAAGCATATTCTTTTTTTTTAAATTCTTTTATTTGATCAACATAATTTAAGTATGCCATGGAAGTTTACTATGAGTTCAAGTGTGCCAAGAGACAAAAAAGATTGAAAACCATTGCTCTAGAGTGACCACGTTTGTGAGCTCACATGGTCTGTGTGTTGGACAGGGAAACCTCTCCGTCCTGTTCTCCACTGAAAGCCCAGCAAGGAAGTGCCCAGCATATGGAACATGCTTGACAAATATCTGTTGCTCAAACAAATCAAATTCCACAATGTATGCTTTCTGCCACATCTGAATCTCTCACTGGCTGTTGTTCATGCCTTCACTTGTGTTGGGTGGGTTTCCCAACAGCCGGCAAGTGCAGGGAGGGCTGTTTCATAACTCTCTGTAGTCTTCTCCCCCTACGCCCACACATGTGGCTAGGGTGGTGTCAGTACACTCTGCACGTTCAGCAAGTGCATATACATGATGATCTCTTATCGGGCTGTCAGGTGAGATTTTTCATATTTGAACTGGGACTTTCTTGTATATGGTCCTTATTAGGCTGGTTATTTTCTGGCTGGAGTAAGCAGCACTTGCTTTCCTCAACTGTGTAGCTATCTGCCATTCTCCTTGTGGAGGAGGGAGGACACGACTTCTCAGTGCATGTTGATTTCAGGCCTGCTGCAGAGCCAGCATCCAGGGACACATGGGACTCCTAGGAGCTCCACCAGGGCCTGCTGCACTCAGCTGCTTCTTTCTGGACTTCGTCCTGGTTTTGTGAGACTATATGTCATTTCTGCAGAATGGATATATGGGAAGTAAAATTTCTGAGTTCTTCTGGGTCTCAAACTCTTACTTTGCCTGTGTGTCTGGTTGCTGGTTTGGCTGCGCCCAGAATTCTACCATTATTTCAATTTTTGCCAAGGTTAGCTCTTCTGTTCTTCTTGGTCTTTCTCATTCACATTACTGGTTTTCCTCAAATAGCTGATGATCTCTGGTTGCCACTTACGTATGAGGATGAGGAAAAGAAGGGCTGACCAAGGGAGAGCTGTATTGGAAGGTGGGTGCTGTTGTGAGGTGGGCTTCCTTTGGGATCAGTGGGAATCCACCCCCCCCAAACCCAGGAGACTGTTGGTCAGCACAGAGGCCACCCCTCCTGCATGGGATCTCCTTAAAAGTTCTTTCCACGATACTGGAAAGGAGCCCCTAATGGTTTACCTAACAGCCTGGCAAGCTGAGGGTGGGGCTAGCTGTGGGTACACAGCCCTCCACTCATCTCTGTTTCCACTCTTCACTTCTACCCCCATCCTTGGGCTTTCTCTTCAGCTATGACCTGCCATTTGTTCCAATCTGGCCTCTGCTGCTGTGTTCCTTCAATGGCACTTCCATTCACTGTTGTTCCCCTGAAAGAGGTAGAGTCTTCCTTTTGTCCAGAGGCCTCTAATTCTCTTCATTGTTGTTTTGTGCCTTTACTGTGGATTTAGTGGAGTCCCAGACAGCAGAGGCAGGAACATGGGGTCAGCTGGTTTCACCCATAAGTTTCAAGGGGAGGTTCATCAGGAAAAAAGGGGTGCAGGGCACTTTAGAGTTGTAGGCATGCTCTACATTAACAGCCTGGCACCTGCAGTCATAGCTACAGGGTCATGAAGGGAATGATAGGTCATGGGAGGGCATTGCAGAAATGCAGACCAAAGCATATACTTCCCTGCATGCCCACGACCTCTTCTGTACATGAGCATACTCTGAGGCCAGAGTCTCTTACGATTCTCCTAAATTCCACTAGTAATTCACATGCGTAATAGGACCTTTGGACACAAAATAAGAAGCTAATAAATTATTGACAATGAAAATGTTCCATTAAAATGAGCTCCAGATTCCAGAACCACTGAGCTCCTAAGAACAGGTAATCCATTCAGCCATCTGCACACTCTTTTTTTTCCTTTTCATTTTTTCCATATGCAATCAAAAGCTTTCCTCTGAGCCAGCTCACAAGGGAACGCAGACAGGTCAGACACGATTCCTCCACTGACATAGCTCACACTACTGAGGCACTGTGGTTTGGTGTTCACCATGCTCAGGATCCGGACACAGATTATGGTCTCAAGGAAGTATGAACCTGATCGGAGTGCGTTTGCTACAAGTGTACATAAACTAGTAAAGTGCTAAAGGAAAGCCAAGAGTGTCAGGATCTCAGATATACTTGGATCTGTCCACTGCCCAAAGCGTAAAGCCATGCATTGGTTGGACTCCCTTATTGTATGTCAGTTGCTCCGGAGGCAAGATGTATATTAGAAACTTACTACCTTGCTTTCTTTGCCACTGGAGGGCAACAGTAGGAATTATTAATGATGGGGCTCCTGATTTATAGAAGCTTGCTGAAAAATATACTATGTTTATGTTTCTTCCCCCCACTCCCTTCCACTTTTATGAGTGCTGTTAAGTTTAATTTCAGCATGTTAAGTAATTTGTGACTCACTGAAATGAAACTTAATTCAGTCCTCATAAAAACAGAATCAAATGGTATTTCCATGTTTCGTGTTATGGTTTGAATCAGCCTGCTATTTGGAACATAGTAGAATCTAGTCAAAATGCCATTTTGGAACCTCTTATCCTCTACCAACTAGTTACTATGTTCCTCTAGATTTCCTAGAATTCCTTCAGCTACCCCAAAATAGCAAAGTTTATAGCTGAAGGGAACAGAGGAAAAAAGCAAGTAAGCAAGTCGTGGCACTCTTTCTTGAAGTGCCATCTTAAACAAAGTGTGTATGGTTTCTACCTTTTTGCCCTTATCTAATGATAATTATACTAACATTTTAAAAATTACATTAGTATTATTTTCTTTAACCAATTTTCCTTGCCTTAGTCATTCACAAGTACCACAGGAATCCAGAACATCCTGTTCTTACAAATACTACAACTAGGCATAAATACTGTATTTGTCTTTAATTTTGATTTTATTTAAGTGTGCTCAATTTTTATGATAAAAGTTCATTAACCATGATTAGTAATTTAGAGTTTTAGGAGAAATGATTTAAGAGTAGGTTAAGATTAATCTTTACAACCTCTCTCTGAAAAAATTATATTGTTAGAAAAATTACAAATGGTCTTTAACTACCTTCAGAAAGCAAGTTGTTTGTTAGGGCTTAATCTTGAGTGGTGTTTGTACCCACAGGCTGCTGTCATGTGCCAGGGTGGGGGTCCTTCTGCTTGGACTCGGGGACTACCTGGAGGCAGCAGGTCCTCAGGGCACAGCTATCCAGGAGATGGGCCTTCTGGGAAGTGGCAGGTTGTTGTCTCCCTGCAGCAGGGCAAGGTTCCTGAGGGGTGAGACCACTGTGGAACATCATGAAAGGTGCCTTCATCTGTACCTCTGGGCCCTAGTGATTCTGCTGGTCAATGTCAGGCTCACTGAAGGTATCGGTACACACAGGGGTGATGACAGTGGGGAAAGTGCTGAGATAGTGTGGGGGAGAGGTGTCTCTGCCCCAATGTCATTCCATCACACCTGCAGAGGGCTGAATGTTTGTGTCCCCCCCAAATTCATATGTCAAACCTTTAATCCCAATGTGATGGTCTTTGGAAGTAAGATCTCTGGGAAGTGATTAGGTCATGAGGGTGGAGCCCTCACAAATGGGATCTGTGCCTTTGAAAGAAGAGGCCAGAGAAGTAGCAAGCTCTCTTTTTTCCATGTGAGGATACAGGAAGAAGTCAGCAGCCTAGGCCCTCACCAGAAGCCAACCATGCTGAGACTTTCAGCCTGTAAACACTGAGGAAGAAATGTCTGTTGTTTAGGAGCCACCCAGCCTGTGGTAGTCTGTGACCGCAGCCTTAACTGAGACAACATCCAAGAGCAGAACAGGCTTGGGTTTGATGCCCTTATGATCCTAGACATAGGACTATTAGATGACACTAAATGACATCTTGCCCTTGTTCCACTGATGAGAGGACTGAAGGTTTCACCGTCAGTACAGTGCTGACCTAGAAGGGGGAAGATTCCCTAGTGGGTTGGAAGGGCTGTGATTAAAATCAAAGCCATGCAAGGAACCCACTGGCACAAATTACTTAGAGCTGAAATTATGTCCAGCCAGTAAGACAGAGCACACTGGCCAGAGAATTTCAGGATTCTGAGAAGTTTCCTCCCAGTGGTAAGAATACTACAGAAGATGCAGGCAAGGGGCTCGGGGTGGATCTGCTGGTGTTGCTCTGATTTGGGAAATTGTAACCCAAGGAGTGTAAGTCATGGGAGAGTATGACCCCCACACATGTGTAATTTAGGAAGGAAATTAACTCTGCACTTGGCTCCCTTGCAGGCTTACCAAGAACTGTCAGTAATGCCTTGATTCAGTAATAATGATAAGGGCTTTGTTCACAATGCCTGAAGGGCAGGTCCTTGCACATTCTTTGTTACGACAAACATCCCTAAGAGCCCAGCTCAGTCACTCAACCCTGCCTCCCTCCCTGGGAGGCAACCTTGCCAAGACTCTTGGGCTCCAAGCCTTTATCACCCACACTTATCCATCTTTGATAACACGGCCAGGCAGCCCCAAAGGAGTCTGGATCTTGTCAAGCTTTTTTTATGGAAAAAAATCTATGTTTGGAAATGGCTTGGACTTTGCAAGGGAAAAGAAATCCACTTGGGTTGAAATGGTTTGTTGCAGGAACCACCTAGAAGTTGTCATTATGTCTGTCTTCCTGTCTTGTTTCCTTTTATTCTGTTTTTTATTCACGCACCAAAATTCTGCTAGGCATTGGGAAGCAGAGGATGAAGCAGGCCTGCTGCCTACATGGCTAAGTGGGCCTGAGGCTCAGAGGCCATCATCTGGCACAGATGAGCAAGGATGACAGTGTGTGGGAAAAATATTTTTCCCAATATTTTTAAGATTTCCTTGAAACCGAGTATTATTAACTTTGGAAGATGTGGGGTCTGAAGTGCCAAGAGCCTTAGAGCCCCTAGAACGTAGTTTCTTTCTTTCAGATACACTCTGAAGGGCCCTCAGTGGCCCTTGATAAGCAGACTCCATGGATGGTCTCAGAGGGGTTGGGCAACGGGAGGCCAAAGTAGCCCAAAACTTAGAGGAAAGCCCTGGTTTTCCTTTCTATGCCAAGTGCACAGCAATCCTGACACTGATTCATCTACTGCAGACTCTGGCAGCTGCCTTCTCTGACAGCTCCCACAGGCTTGCCTGCCCAGGACACAGTTCAGGGAAGGTGGCTGCAACAATGACTGGAACAGGTCTCCATGGCAGAGGAAGATGGGTTCCTGGGTACTGTGTCTGAATGTGTGTTCCCCCAAATTCATATGTTGAAATCCAAACCCCCAGAATGATAGTGTTAGTGGGTGGGGCCTTTAGGAGGTGATTAGGTCATGAGGGTGGGGCCCTTACAAATGGAATTAGCGCCCTCTGATAAGAGAGATGCAGGGAGAGCTCAGCAGCCTCTTACATCACGTGAGGACACAGAAAATGCCATTTATGAGAAACACACCCCGACCAGACACCAAGTCTGCTTATGTCTTGTCCTGATATTCCAGCTTCCAGAACCATGAGCAAGAAGTTTCTGGTTTTTTTTTTTTTTTTAGATGGAGCCTCAAGCTATCCCCCGGGTAGAGTGCCATGGCATCACAGCTCATAGCAACCTCCAACTCCTGGGCTCAAGCGAGTCTCCTGCCTCTGCCTCCCAAGTAGCTGGGATCACAGGCGCCCGCCACAACGCCTGGCCATTTTTTGGTTGCAGCCATCGTTGTTGTTTGGCGGGCCCAGGCTGGGGATTCGAACCTGCCACCTTAGGTGTACATGGCTGGCGCCTTAGCCAATTGAGCCACAGGCGCCGAGCCAACTGTGTTGATTTTTAAGAAAAGCTTCAGCATTCAAGAAAAAGGGTAGTTGAGACTAATAAATGAGTTGGTTTTACAAGTTAACTTATCTGTATTTTGAAAGGAGTCTTTTGAAATTTTTTCTACCCTGTACACCTGGAATTTGTTGTCCTTTTAAAATCACAGTCTGTATGTATTAAAGCTAGACTTAAACAGTGTTCAGTTGACATGAGTATAGGGGCTGACCTTCTGGCACTTTATCTTTTCCATGATTGTACTCCTAGCCACTGCCATCAGCTTAGAGAGCAGCAAGGTCCACATTGGCTTTGGGCGCTGCAGCATTAGCAGATAGAAAATTTCCAGCCAGTTCAGTAAATGCTGGATTTGTCCTAACTCCCACGGAAGAGCCTGAGTTATTAGTTTCTTAGAAACTGTGCTTCTTGCTACATACTAAGTTTTCTTGCATACTACCTGTTTTATAAGTAAAGTTTTATGGGAACAAAGATAAACCCATTCTTTTTGTGTGTGTGGTTGCAGTTTTTGGCCGGGTTGGGTTTGAACCCACCACCTCCAGCATATGGGGCCGGCGCCCTACTCCTTGAGCCATAGGCACTGCCCTGCTAAACCCATTCTTTTACAAATTATTTATGGCAGTAGCACTAGAGTTGAGTAGTTGCAGCAGAGGCCCACAAAGTCTGAAATATTTACTATCCAGCCAGTAACAAAAAAATTGGTTTAGCTTATGGAAAACAGACAAACATTTATACGTGTGTACCAGTTAAATGTTTTTCTGATTTTTTTTTTTTCCAGGTGAAAGTCAATATAATAGGAGAAGTGGTTGACCAGGGAAGTACTAATTTGAAAATTGACCATACAGGATTCAGTCCTCATGCTGCAATCTATTCAACACGTCCTGATGTGAAGTGTGTGATACACATCCATACCCTTGCAACAGCAGCTGTAAGTCAGTGAAGGACCCAAACCAACAATGACCTTGGAAGCTATATTATTGTTATGGCTTTCCCAACATGATGGCTTTACTATCTGCTTTCCTTCAGACCTTGCCATCCAAAATCATATTTGAAATACTAATCTTCCACATACCCAGAAAGCAAAAGGCCCTTGGGAACATAGGCTACCATTTTAGGAAACAAGTAGCGAGATAACATTTGGATTTGAAAACTAATCAGTTTGATAAATGGGTCATTGAGTTTTTTGGAGCAAAGCTTCTTTCATAATACTTGATACATACACAGCATTTAAATTGAGTTGTATCCCTTAAGTCCTTTTTGCGGGGCTTAGGGTAGGCAAAGAACTAAAGTGGGATGGGGTCTGAACACAGTGACTAGGTCAGGGCTTCCTGAGCTACCCAAAGAATCAGGTCCATATGAAAATGTATTTAGTAACTAAACTGTGGTCTTGGCATGGGCCCAACCAAATAGGTGTCCTCCATGAAGTGTGGAATCCTTCCAATTTCTCAAGAGTCCCTTATCCTGGGAGATGTTGCCTATTATGACTACCAAGGATCTCTTGATGAACAGGAGGAGCGAATTCAACTGCAGAAAGTTCTGGGGCCAAGTTGTAAGGTATGTAGTAGAGTTTCTGTCTAAGGGGCTATTTTTGGCACTGCCGCTGTTGATAAAAAACCCTGTGAGCTATGCCAGTTATTTAAAGTGATTGCTCTGGGAATTCTATTTTAGGTGCTGGTCCTCAGGAATCATGGTGTGGTAGCACTTGGAGAAACAGTTGAGGAGGCTTTTCATTATATTTTTAATGTGCAGATAGCCTGTGAGACTCAGGTAGGAACAATTATTTTTCCTCTCTTTTTTATTGCTTTGTTAGTTGTTCTTTGGGTTGGATTTTGTTTACTTATTTCTAATGCCTTATTGGTCAGTGGCTTTTTCTTTTATTTTGTCTTTAAAGGCCTGCTTCAATAAAATAGGGTCATCTAAGGCTGGGCGGGGTGGCTCAGGCCTGTAATCCTAGCACTCTGGGAGGGTGAGGTGGGTAGATGACCCAAGCTTAGGAGTTCGAGACCAGCCTGAGCAAGAGCAAGACCTCTGTCTCTAAAAAAAAATAGCTGGATGTTGTGGCAGCTGCCTGTAGTCCCAGCTACTCAGGAGCCTGAGGCAAGAGGATCACTTGAGCCCAAGGGTTTGAGGTTATATCCAGGATAACAAAGCAAGACTCTATTTCAAAAAAAAAAAAAAAGGTCACCTAGTCAGTTATCACTTAAAGTGAAAATAGGAAATGAAAATTTTCTCATACATACAAATCTGTGTGCCTCATAAATATCATTTTCCGCACAGTCCTACTCTTTTCTTACATATGTATAATTTATTTTTATTGTTTGAGATTGCGGGTACAAAGAATTTGGTTATACTGATTGCATTTGTTAAAGTCTCTCTTGGCTCGGCGCCTGTGGCTCAATCGGCTAAGGCGCCAGCCACGTACACCTAAGGTGGCGGGTTCGAATCCCCAGCCCGGGCTGCCAAACAACAATGACGGCTGCAACCAAAAAATGGCCGGGCGTTGTGGCGGGCACCTGTGGTCCCAGCTGCTTGGGAGGCGGAGGCAGGAGACTCGCTTGAGCCCAGGAGTTGGAGGTTGCTATGAGCTGTGATGTCATGGCACTCTACCCAGGGGGATAGCTTGAGGCTCTGTCTCAAAAAAAAAAAAAAAAGAAAAGAAAAGAAAATTCAATATAAATACCTTCTAGCCTTGAGCAAATTTGCCACCACTCAAACATGTTGATGTCTGACTTTTGTGTCAGATGGTTTCCAAAGAAAGAAAGCAGTTCTCTCAGTATGTAAGAAGTCAATAAAACTTTGAAATTGAAAGGAAAAAAATGCCAACATTAAGAAAAAATGTCTAGGCTCAGAGCACTTAGCTCAGTTAGTAGGGTGCCAGCCACATACACTGAGGCTGGTGGGTTCGAGCCTGGCCCGGGTCTGCTAAAAAACAATAGTGACAACTACAACCAAGGGTGACACTCTACCAAGGGTGACAGAGGGAGACTCTCTCTCTCTCTCTCTACATATATATATATATATGCACATATAATATACTTGAAGATTGCTATGAAAACAAATCTTAAATGTTTCACCATAAAAAATAAATGGTGGTTATGGTTATGAGGTGATGAATATATAAATTCTCTTGATTATAGTAATATTTCATAATATATACATATATCAAAAACATCACATTATACACTATAAATATATAATTTTTTTCAATTATACCTCAACAAAGCTGAGAAAGATGGGAAAATAATACAGATGGTATGGAATTAGAATGTTTCTAACACAAAGAAATAATAGATGCTTAATATGGATAACCCAATTATACTGATTTGATTAATACATATTGTATGCCTGTATCAAAGCATCATACGGGGAAGGGGTAAAGCAAGACAATCTCCAGTAACAGCTACTTTGCAACCGGGCACAGTGAGATTGGGGTGAGAAGATGCCAGGCACCTCTGGCTTGTGTGCTCTGCCCAGATACATCCTTTGGGTACTCTTGGAGGCAGCGGGAGACTTCTGGACCCCAAGAGGAGGAAAAAAGCAGTGGAGAAGTGGCAAGTGGTTGCTTTCAGTCTAAGGCTATGATGGCTGCTGAAGCTGTACCTATAGCAGCAGTGAGATTGCAGAAAGGGAAGTCCTTCCCTGTGGACTGTTTTGTTTTGGGGAACTTAGGCACTTGGTTGAATTACCCTGGGACACCCTGCGCAAGTGTGTAAGTGACTTTGAGCTGTGTCCAGAGTCCAGGACTGAGCTGCTGGGCCAGAACAGAGCTTTAAGAGCTGCCCTGCAGGAACTGCCCTCAGGGTCCCACAGGAAGACCTGGGCTGGGAGACCCTGGGCAAGTGATCCAGTAAGTAAACAGCATAGAGAGGCCAGAACTCGAATGCTGGGGAAGAGTGGAGCTTTCAGTGTTCAGCAGTAGGAGAGCTGCCTTGCAGCCTCAGCCCTCAGGGGTGTAAAGCCAGGCCAGATTTGGTGCACCTGATAAGCAGGCAGCCACTTCATGTAGCAACACATGTTTTCCTGGGAAAGCCTCTGCTTAGCCAAGGGTCACAGTTTAAAGTGTCTTTTAAGTGGGCTGAGGAGAGATTCAGACTCTCAAGCCTGCAGGGCTTCAGCACAAAGAAGTCAGCCGAAGACTCCAGTCTCCAACTTATACAGCTCTGTCTGTATTCTGATTAGCATCTGATACCACAGTAGATCACCTGTTGTGCAGGCAATATTCAGCAAGATATATATACTGGGTTGTTTTGGGGTTTTTTTTTCTTTTTTCTTTTCCTTATTTCAAATTTCCCCAGTATATTTTTCATTTCTTTCCTTCATTTTTCTAGTATAAATGTAATTTTTAATCATTGCCTTCATTAATAATAAGAATTTCATATTTGGCAGTTTATCTGCCCCTGTTATTTGGTTTTTCCCCCAATTTTATCCTGTACAGTTTTTTGTTTGGTTGGTTTGGCTTGATTTATAGGATTTTTTATTTTTCTCTCTATTTGGTGGAGGTGAGGTATATGTCTGCTCAGGCTGGCAAAGAGCTGAAGACCTCAAGGGAACCACCCAACCCAGCACCCCCCAAAGGTTGGGGGCTTGTAAGGTGTGGGTCAAAGTACCCTACTGTACACCTTTATTACTCCTGGCTCCATCTTTCTGTGCCTCTCTTCTTTTTTTCAATCTTCCCTTTTACTCACCCCTGTTCCTTTCCCTTTTTTCCTTCTCTCCTTTTTTTTTTTTTTATCTTTTTTCCCTTCTTGCTCTTCAATATTCTCACCCTCTTAGTCCTGTACGCAAAGGACTCATCAAAACCCTAGGTCAAAGGCATGGTAACTTAAAGAGCAATAAGAAGCAGAGGAAAATTAGGGCAAGAAAACAGACAAGAGAAAACACTCATGAGGAAGAAACAGCAGAAAAATCCAGGCAACATAAAAAAACAGTCCAGAACAAACCCCCCAAGGGACCATGAGGTAGCTATTGCAGAGAATTCCATCTATAAAGAAATGTTAGAAATGGCAAAAGGGGACTTCAAAATACAGATGATAAAAGCAATGAAGGAAATTGCTGAGAAAGTGGAAAACAACCAAAGGGAAATCCAAAAATAGAATCAAATAAGAAATGAACACTATGAAAAATATAGAAAGAATATAGAAGAGCTAAAGGAATTTAAGCAATCAAATGTGGAACTTAAAGATACAATAGAAAGTATCAATAACAGATTAGGCTATGAAGAAGAAAGCATGTCAGAGGTAGAGTACAAAGTTCTTGAGATAAATCAGATAGTTAAAGAGTCAGAAAAAAAGAGAGAGAAAGCAGAACATTCACTGACAGAATTGTGAGACTTCATGAAGTGTTCAAACATAAGAATTATAGGTATCCCAGAAAGGGAAGAACAGTGCTCCAGGAATGAAAACCCCACATGAGAATATCATTAATGAAACATTCCCAAGTATCAGCAAAGATTCCGATGCACTCCTTTCAGAGGAATATCAGATCCTAGGTCACCTCAAATCAAATAGAACTTCTCTAATAGACACATTGTGATGAACCTGTCCAAAGTCAAGACAAAAGAAAAGATTCTGCAAGCCACAAGGAGTAAGCGCCAATTGACCTACTTGGACAAATCCATCAGGGTGATGGATTGAGTCTTCTCAAATGAAACTTTTCAAGCCAGAAAACAATGGTCCTCTACCTTTAATCTACTTAAACAAAACAATCTTAACCCAGAATTCTATATTCTGCTAAGCTAAACTTTAAAATTGACAGATAAATCAAATCTTTTACTAATATGCAAACATTGAGGAAGATTGCCACAACAAAATCATCTCTACAGGAAATACTTCGACATGTTCTACACACTGACCATCACAATGGACCACCAGCAAAGTAAGCACCCAGAAAATAAGAGACAAAACCTAGCTTCGACAATGATGCAAAAGATAAAACTAAGCAATGGACATTCATAAAAATAAGATGACTAGAATGCCACCGCACTTATCAATTATCTCAATAAATGTTAATGGCTTGAATTCCCCACTAAAGAGGCATAGACTGACTGATTGAATAAAAAACACAAGCCATCCATTTGCTGTCTGCAGGAAACATACCTAGCCTCAAAGGACAAATTCAAACTCAGAGTTAAGGATTAGAAGACAATTTTTCAGGCAAACAGAAATCAGAAGGAAAGAGGGGTTGCCATCTTATTTTCAGATACAAGTGGATTTAAAACAACTAAAGTCAAAAAAGACAAAGATGGGGGATACCTCATAATAGTCAAGGGAAAAATACAACAAGAAGACATTTCAATTATAAATATTATGCACCCAACTTAAATGCTGCCAGATTCTTGAAATAGACCTTAATTAATCTGAGCAATAGGATATCCTATAACACCATAAAAACAGTGGACTTTAACACTCTTCTTACAGAGCTGGACAGATCCTCTAAACAGAAATTAAACAAAGATATAAGGGACTTAAATGAGACCTTAGAACAACTGTGCTTGATAGACATATATAGAACACTCCATCCCAAAGCTAAAGAATATACATTCTTCTCATCAGCCCATGGAAGATTCTCCAAAATTGATCATATCCTAGGACACAAATCAAACCTCAACAGAATCAAAAGAATTGAAATTTTACCTTGTATCTTCTCAGACCACAAAGCAATAAAGGTGGAACTCAACTCCAGTGAAAACGTTCAGCCCCACACAAAATCATGGAAATTAAACAACCTTGTGCTGAATGACAGTTGGGTACAGGAAGACATAAAAGAGGAAATTATTAATTCCCTTGAGCATAACAACAATGAAGACACAAGCTCCCAAAACCTGTGAGATACAGCAAAAGCAGTCTTAAGAGTGAAAGTCGTTGTTTAGATGCCTACATCTGAAAAACAGAAAGAGAGCACATCTACAAACTCACAAAGTGGAATTCTGGGAAGATGGCCAACTAGTATCAACCCTCAACAGAGCCTCCTGACAAGAGGGTGTAAAACTGGACAGAATTGGACTCTATGAAGCCAAAGGTGAGGATCTGAGCTAAGAAAGAAGTTCGGCAAGCTGTGACTACAAGGATGAGCATTCAAGAAAACAAATTACAGGTACAGAGCCTATCGCCTAGAGGACAGGAGACCCCTCCCCCAAGCAGGAGGCCCACCACAGGCTCTCTGCCAGTGAGCAGGGAACAAAAGACCTCTCATTTTAACTCACTGGAGAGAGGCACTAAACACCAGGTCTCTTTCTCCAAGGAGGTCCCACTTATGAACATAGACACCTCCCTGCCAGGCATAAAATTGAAAAAAATATTCTCCCCCACAATTCCAAATTCCCAGTCCATGCTTCCCACCTCATATGGCAGTCTGAGGTTCTGCCCCCTACAGAGCAAGAGTGTTTGGTCTTTTCCTGAGAGATCTGGGCATAGTGTGGACCCCCGAACATCAGGACAGAATCTGTGACTGCTGGGGAAGAAAGAGGGAGTGGGAAGAAAGTGACAATTGGCTGGAGGAGGAGAAGTCCCTCATTATCACTTTGACTGGCCAGGGGTGGTGTTTACCCTCAGTTCGGGCTGTCTCTGGCAGGAGGGGGTGTAGAAAACCTGGCTCCCCTGGTGCCCACAAGCAGGAGAGTTGTTGCATTGTGTGAACTGAGTTTGGCAGGCAGGGCTGGTCCCCAGCCCCAGCTGGACAGGCAAGCAAAGGCTTGCCAGGTGTGGACTGACACCTGAGGGCAAGGACGTAGTCCCCTGACTCCCACAGAGCTGGCAAGCTTCTGGGTGTGGACTGACATCTGCAGGTTCCCTGGCTCCAAATAGGCCAGTGAGCAGAGAAGAGGACACTAGTGTACACTGAGTCTGGTGGGCAGGGGCATGGACCCCTGGCTCTAATTGTGCTGTTGGAGACCCTTGGATCCCTCTCTGTTGAGCAGGGTTTGTACTGACTGAGACAATTGGATTGGAACTCATGTCTGGGGCTGTCCACCCTGGAAGGTTCTGAGGTTGACCTTCAAAGTTCTGTGGTGGAAAATAACTAAAGGGTGGGGGAAGGGAGTCACAGCTGTCTGTATCTCTCCACAGCCGAGATTTAATCCTATTATCGTGGCTTCTTAGGACAGGGTAGAGGTTGGCTGATATCAAAACAGACCTAACTTGTGCTATCTCGTCAAGTAGGTCCCCAGAGTCTCCAGCCAAAACTCTGAAAGAGGCCATTGTAAGCTTGTAGGGAATAAGCCACAATTACAAAGCTTAGCACTTTGGTAAGGGGCTGATTATCTCTACTACCTGAGAACCCCAATTCAATCTCAACGTACCAGTTCTAATAACCAAACAGTGGAAAATAAACATGGTTTGGAACCAACAGAAGAACTCTGGCAACATGAATAACCAGAGTAGATTTCCCACCCCCATAAGGAATGACAAAGGAGATACAACTGAAGATGTCATGCATAGACAAATGGCTGAAATGTCAGAAATAGAATTCAGAATATGGATACGAAATAAGATGAATAGAGTGAAAGAAAAGGTAGAAATTAAAATCCAAAGAGCAGTTCTGAAGTTGTCTCAAGAAATTAATGAATTTGAAGACAAAATCACCAAAGATATGAATATAATGAGAAAAGAGATAGTGGAGCTCACAGAAATGAAAAGGTTATTCAAGGAGCTCCAAAATACAGTAAGATCCCACAGTAATAGAGTTGACTAGGCAGAAGAAAGGCTCTCTGAAATTGAAGACAAAGCTTTTGAATGTTCCCAAATGCTCAAACAGGCAGACAAATGGACAGTAAAAACTGGTCATTCCCTGAGAGAGTTTTGGGATCACTCCAAAAGATCAAACATTCGTCTTATAGGAATTCCTGAAATAGAAGAGTATGGCCCTAAAGGTACAGATGTTCTACTCCAAGAGATTATTCAGGAGAATTTCCCGAGCATGGAAAGAGATACAGAAATTCAAATAGTAGACAGTATCAGAACCCCAGCAAGACTCAATCCAAATAAAGCATCTCCTAGACACACTGTGATTAACTTTGCCAAAGTTAAAACAAAGGAGAAAATTCTGCAAGCAGCCAGACGTAAGAAAAGCATCACCTACAAAGAAATATCAGAATGACTGCAGATCTCTCAACCAAAATGCTTCAAACCAGAAGAGGATGGTCATTAACCTTCAATCTTGTAAAACAAAACAAATTTCAGGCCAGGAACCTATATCCAGCTAAACTGAGTTTCATCTGTGACTGAGAACTCATATACTTTAATTAAATACACATGAAGAAATTTGCCATAACTAAACCAGCTCTCCAGGATACTCTCAGACCCATCCTCCACAATGACCAGCACAGTGCTCTACCACCAAAATAAACTCACTCAGAAATTATAATTATTATTTTTTTTTTTTTGGCCAGGGCTGGGTTTGAACCCACCACTTCCAGCATATAGGGCTGGTGCCCTACTCCTTTGAGCCACAGGCACCACCCTGACTCAGAAATTATTGAACAAAACTCAACTTCCACAATATTGAAAGGATTAAAAATGTCCACTGGATATTCAAAAAATATGACATGCAAAACACTACTGGCTTATCAATTCTCTCAATTAATGTAAATGGTTTAAATTGTCCTCTAAAGAGGCACAGGTTGACTGACTAGATACATAAAACAGACCAGGGTGGGACCACACCTATGGTGCATTTTACAAGAGTACATGTTAAATCTACTAAATGTTATTGGCTCGGCACCTGTGGCTCAATTGGCTAAGGTGCCAGCCACGTACACCTAAGGTGGCAGGTTCGAATCCCCAGCCCGGGCCTGCCAAACAGCAATGATGGCTGCAACCAAAAAATGGCTGGGCATTGTGGCAGGTGCCTGTGGTCCCAGCTACTTGGGAAGCGGAGGCAGGAGACTCGCTTGAGCCCAGGAGTTGGAGATTGCTGTGAGCTGTGATGCCATGGCACTCTATCCAGGGGGATAGCTTGAGGCTCCGTCTCAAAAAATAAATAAATAAATAAATAAATAAATAAATAAATAAATAAATAAATCCACTAAGTGTTATTAAGAAAATGAGGTGAAGGCCATGTTAACCAGTTTGATGAAAGTATTTCAAATTTTACATAAAACCAGCACATTGTACCCCACAATTGCATTAATGTACACAGCTATGATTGAATAAAAAAAGAACTGAGACTAGATATCTGCTGCATACAATAATCTTATCTTACTTTAAAAAATAAAAATAGCCTCAGGGTGAAGAGATGGACATCTATAATACAGACAAATGGAAACCAGAAAAAAGTAGGGGTTGAAATTTTAGTAGCAGATACAATTGGCTTTAAACCAACAAAGATAAAAAAAGATAAGAAAGATCACTTCATATTTGTCAAGGGAAACACCCAACAAAAAGAGATTTCAATAATCAACTTTTATACACCCTACCAGAATGCTCCTCAATTTATAAAGCAAACCCTAATGGAGATGAACAACTTGATATCTTCCTGCACTATAATAGTTGAAGATTTTAACACCCCTTTAACAGTCTTGGATAGATCCTCCAAGAAGAAACTAAACAAAGAAATATTAGACTTAAACCTGACTCTAGAACAGATGGACTCAACAGACTTCTATGGAACATTTCATCCTAATAAAACTAAATATACATTCTTCTCATCAACCCACGGATCATCCTCCAAAATTGATCATATCTTAGGACACAAATCTAACTTCAGCAAATCTAAAAGAACAGAAATTACTCCTTGTATTTTCTCAGACCACCATGAAATAAAAGTTGAACTAAACAACAATAGGACTCTTCATACCCAAGCAAAGTCATGAAAACTAAATAATCTTAGGCAGAATGATAGCTGGGTCAAAGACAAGATTAAGAAGGAAATCACCAAATTTTTGGAAGAAAATGATAACAAAGACACAAATTATCAAACCCTGTGGGATACTGCAATGGCAGTCCTAGAAGGGAAATTCATAGCATTGGAATCCTTCATGAAGAAAACATAGAGGCGGCCAACAACTTAATGGATCATATCAAGCAACTGGAAAAGGAAGAACATTCCAACACCAAACTCAGCAGAAGAAAAGAAATAACAAAAATTAGGGCAGAATAAAATGAAATTGAAAACAAAAGAATCATTCAGAAGATCAACAAAACAAAAAGTTGGTTTTTGGAAAAGATTAATAAAATTGATAAACCTTTGGCCAAACTAACCAGAAACAGAAAAATAAAATCTCTAATGTTGTCTATCAGAACCAATAAAGGAGAAATATCAACAGACACCTCAGAAATTTAAAAAATCCTCAATGATTACTACAAAAACTCAATTCTCAGAAATATGAAAATCTGAAGGAAATGGACCAATATCTGGAAGCACACCACCTTCCTAGACTCAATCAGAAAGAATTAGAAATCTTGAAAAGGCCTATATCAATCACTAAAATAACATCAACAGTACAAAATCTCCATAAAAAAGAAAAGTCTGGGACCAGATGGCTTCATATCTGAATTCTATCAAACCTTTCAAGAGAAACTAGTACCTATATTATACAACCTTTTCCAAAGCATAGAAAAAGAAGGAATACTTCCCAACACATTCTATGAAGCAAATATCACCCTGATACCCAAACCAGGAAAGAATCCAACAAAGAAAGAAAACTATAGATCAATAACATTAATGACTATCAATGCAAAAATATTCAATAAGATCTTAGCAAACAGAATTCAACAACACATCAAAAAAATATATACACCATGACCAAGTCGATTTTATTCCAGGGTTGGCTCAATATACGCAAATCTATAAATATAATACATCATATCAATAAAATAAAAAACAAAGACCATATGATTCTCTCAATTGATGCAGAAAAAGCTTTTGATAATATCCAGCATCCTTTCATGATCAGAACACTTAAGAAAATAGGTTTTATGGGTCATTTCTTACACTGATAGAGGACATCTACAGCAAACCCACAGCCAATACCATATTAAATGGTGTAACCTTGTAAACATTTACACTCATATCAGGAACAAGGCAAGGATGCCCATTTTCTCCACTGCTATTCAACATAGTAATCAGAGTCTTAGTGATCACAATCAGGCAAGAGAAGGCGATCAAAGGTATCCAAATAGGGTCAGAGGAGATCAAACTCTCACTCTTCACTGATGATATGATACTATACCTGGAAAATCCCAGGGACTCAACTACAAAACTCTCAGAAGTGATCAAGGAATATGGTAGCATCTCAAGGTACAAAATCAATACTTAAAAATCAGTAGCTTTTATATATACCAACAATAGTCAAGCTGAAAAAACAGTCAAGGACTCTATTCCTTTTACAGTAGTGCCAAAGAAGATGAAATATCTGGGAATTTATCTAACAAAAGATGTGAAAGATCTCTATAAAGAGAATTATGAAACTCTGAAAAAAGAAATAGCTGAAGATGTTAACAAATGGAAAAACATAGCATGCTCATGGCTGGGAAGAATCAACATTATCAAAATGTCCATACTACCAAAGCAACCTACAGATTTAACGCAATCCCTATTAAAGCACCATTGTCATACTTTAAATAATAGTGCTTCATTTTATATGGAATCAGAAAATACCTCAAATAGCCAATACATTACTTGGAAATATAAACAAATCAGGAGGTACCACATTACCAGACTTCAGGCTACACTATAAATCTATAGTGATCAAAACAGCATGGTACTGGCACAAAAACAGAGCAGTAGATTTATGGAACAGAATAGAGAACCAAGAGATGAACCCAGCTAATAATCCTTATTTAATCTTTGACAAGCCTCTCAAAATTATTCAGTGGAGGAAAGACTCCCTATTTAACAAATGGTGCTGGGAAAACTGGCTGGCGACCTGTAGAAGATTGAAACTGGACCCCCAACTTTCACCATTAAAAATAATTGATTCTCAGGCATTGACTCTAGCTCAGTGGGTAGGGCACTGGCCACATATACCCAACCTGGTGGGTTCAAATCCGGCCCGGGACCACCTAAAAACAACAGCAACTGCAACAACAACAAAAACTAGCCAGGCGTTGTGGCAGGTCCCTGCAGTCCCAGCTACTTGGGAGGCTGAGGCAAGAGAATGGCTTAAGCCCAAGAGTTTGAGGTTGCTATGAGCTGTGAAACCATGGCACTCTACCCACAAGGAGAGCTTGAGACTCTGTCTCTTTAAAAAAAAGTGAATTCTTCCTGGATAAAAGATTTAAACTTAAGAAATCACACTATAAAAATACTGGAAGAAAGTGCAGGGAAAACACTTGAAGAAATTGGCCTGGGAGAATATTTTATGAGGAGAACCCCCTGGGCAATTGAAGCAACACAAAAAATACATTATTGGTATCTGATCACACTAAAAAGCTTTTGCACAACCAAGAACACAATAAGTAAAGCAAGTAGACACCCCTCAGAATGACAGAATATTTTTGCAAGTTATGCTTCTGACAAAGGTCTGATAACTAGAATCCACAGAGAACTCAAATGAATTAATAAGAAAAGAACAAATAATCCCTTTTATATGTGGGCAAGAGATTTGAACAGAAAGTTCTCTGATGAAGACGGGTGCATGGCCTACAAACACATGAAAATATGCTCATCATCTTTAATCATCAGAGAAATGCAAATAAAAACCACTTTGAGATATCATCTGACTCCAGTAAGATTAGCCCACATAACAAAATCCCAAAACAACAGATGTCAGTGTGGATGCAGAGAGAAGTGAAGACTTCTACACTGCTGGTGGGAATGCAAGGTAATACAATCTTTTTGGAAAGAAGTTTGGAGAATACTCAAGGAACTACCATGTTTCCCCAAAAATAAGACACTGTCTTATATTTAGTTTTTCTCAAGAAGACACACTAGGACTTATTTTCAAGGGATGTCTTATTTTTATTAAGTATAATACAACAATCTACATTTATTCACATACAATTAAGTCATCTTCTTCTGAAACATCGTCATAACTCTCCAGACCCAGAATTCCATCCCCTATTTCTTATGACTCCATTTCCTTTAGAACCCCAATCTTTCATGTCGAGCAACAGAGCTCTCATTAAATGAGCAGCTCTTATCCATGTAACCTGCTCAGAGTGCATTGGTAACAACACTGTCAGTGATTTTATTCCATGAATTCTTCACCCAAATCACAACCTCTTGGAGGCTACCCTTCACAAAGTTTCCACACTGATTTCTTGTCATTCTATTTTCAATGTAGTCATTAATTTCCATATGCAAATGGTCTTTGAATGGCTTGTTTATTGCAATATCAAGAGTCTGCAGATAGGCGGTCATTCCTGTGGGAATCATTATTTGATCTATTTTTCTCTCTGCAAGGAAGTTCTTCGTGTCTTTAGCCTGGTGAGTACTGGCTAAATCCCAGACTGGCAAACTTTTTTGGCTACTTCGCAAAACAAGTGGCAACATTAAATCAAGCCACTTCCTCATAACTGCTTGTGTGCACCAGGCTTTTTCTGTTTCAAGAACATAAATGCTGGAAACATGTTCAATCTTATCTTTCTTGCCCTTAGTGATGATAAGAAGTGTAGCTTTCTTTCCATCCAGACGAATGGCCAAAATACAGGTAACATGTGAACTTTCATGACTAGTGCAGGGAATGTAGATTGAGGAGGCACCCCTCTGTTCAATTGTTGTTTGGGATCCTTGACCCATAAATACTGCAGTTTCATCTATAGCAATCATGTTGCAAGGTTGGTATTTAGAAAAGTCAATGCCATCAACAAAGGACTTGAATGCAAGTGCTCGCTTAATAACTTCTGCATCTTCCAACTTAGACAGTGTTGTTGATTTTCTTAGAGACAGTTCATATTGCTGAAGGAAGCCATCCAGCCAGTGTTGTGAT